>JBCAUA010635209.1:0-15877 GCA_038406235.1 Peronia verruculata
TAACTAACTAACTAACTAACTAACTAACTAACTAACTAACTAACTAACTAACTAACTAAAACTAACTAACTAACTAACTAACTAACTAACTAACTAAAACTAACAACTAACTAACTAACTAACTCACTCACTCACTCACTCACTCACTCACTCGCTCACTCACTCACTGGTTGCCTGACTGACATGTTGACTAATTATAACCAGGCCCAATAAGATAACTTTAACCAACAATTAGGCTAACTATTTAATTGGCCAGTAAATATATATACTACTTTACTATGCGCTAAGTTCTGCTTTCTATACAATAAATCTACAGTCTTTTAAGTGGCTTACTACATATTCGAAAAATAATGGACGAATCATACTGAATTTCGATATACATAAATCGTTTTCCCACGTCAGCAATCAGTCTGGGGTTACTTGAAAATTTTAACATGTTGCACCCTCAAATTGGGCACTCTAGCACCCCCTGAGCAGGTCAGACTTGAGAACCCCCGTGACTGGGAGTGACGGGTCGCGCGCGGGGCTGTCGTCTGCCTTGTATCTGATCTGTGTCTGTCGGGGCGGGCAGGGGAGAGAGAGAGAGAGAGGGAGGGGAGAAAAGTGCTAGATCTATAGGCTCAGTCAGTGACAGCGGGACACGCAGCACTGCCGGGGGAATTTTATCTTCTGTCGGCATTCCTGGTGGTGTAGTCGTAGTAGTGCAGGTAAACGGTTCTGGCAGGCACTAGACTAGAGGGGACTCGAGAGGGACCGAAGGACTTTGTTCACACCTACACTGTACTTCACCTGCTACAGGTAAGCAGATAATCGGGGCCTTTGTTTTACTGTGTGTGTGAGATTGCCGAGTGGGCGCTTTTCCCACAGTTAGCTCAATCGCGCACCAAGTTAGATCTATAGATTGACGACCTGGATTTAGCAATAATTTGATACAGTTGGTTGACCATGCGAAGACACAACGTAATCTGTGTCAAAATTATGGCCATGTCAAATCATCGTTGTCAATCATGGAGTTAGGTAATATTAGATCTAGATCTACATCTTTCTAGATCTACATCTTACGTTTGTCGTCGAGCCATGGAAATCGTTGTCGTCGAATAAGGAAAGATGAGATCTAAGCCTTAGATCTAAATCTGTGCCAGAAAAGAATCGGCGTGAATGAATGGAACCGGCTGTCACTGATAAACAGTCATCATAGGGTTCCAGTGACAGAAACACACAAACAGAGTTGTTAAAATAATAATAATAAATGAATAAGATAAAATAAATCAATGTCTTGGATTGGAGCTCTTAGCTCATCCATCGTCATGGGATTGTTCAATCCTGGGGGTTTGTTTATCCTAGTTTAATTTAGAAAGTAACCAGTGGTGAAGATTGAAACTTAGCATAATTCTATCTCTGTGTGTAAATATTTCATGTCCTGGTATGGCAGGCTTTGCTATAGTTTGTCCCTGTAACTTACACACAGTAGAGCAGGATGTGGGGGCAGTGGAGGGAAGATTTTGACAGACTGACTGGTGTGGCTTACAGCAGGCTAAGGTTGTGAAACAGGATTAGGTGACACCAGGGACAGGTGTAATCCAGGTGAACACAGTAGGAATCCACATGAACGTTCTCCTCATATGTTAACTGTTTCTCCTCGTTTTCAAAGAACATTAATATGTCATTTTTTTTTCTATTATAACTTTGCACAATATAACAAGACAGGCTATTCTATCACTGTAAAAATTAAAACTGCATTTTACTAGTAAGATAATTGGTAGAAATATCAGTCAGAGCTGGATCTCAGTTTTCTCAGAACAAAAATTTTGAGGACAAAGACATTTTGTCAAAGTACATTAAATTAATATAAAGAAGATTTAGTTACAGTGTTAGTGTGACTGTCCCCAGGCTGTACAGTTTTTTTGTAGTTCTACAGAGGCACTGTTTAAGTTAGATAAAATAATTAGATCTATATGTGTATCAGTAGTAACGGACATATATTGCATTCATAGACTTGCTGTTCAGTTTTGAAACCCAAGAACTTGAAATTATTCCATAACATATGCAACTTGAGATTATTTCATAATATGCCTCCTCCCACCCAGTCTGATATTTATGCAGATGTGAAAACATGAGAGCTGTCTGTCCGTCCCCACCCAGCTTGTCTGGAAAAATAGTAGTAATTTCTAATTTATTGTATTTGTATTCAGTCTGGGTCAGTGGGGACTCAAAGCTTTGTAAGTAGCATTATTTTATTGTCAGTTTTAGAATGATGTTTGTGGCGCTGAAACCTAAATAGCAAGCTGGTAATCTTTTTCATGGCTTTTAGTGAGTCAAGATGAATGATAGTTACATTTTATAAAATGAGTGATAGTGTTGTGACGAACATTTCAAAGAGATTGACAGATTTCAGAGTTTTAGTTCATGCTGTGATGATCAGATTTTATGTTGGAAAATTTACAATTCTGCTTCTTTCAAGACTCTTGTTTTGCTTTATTAACTCAACATTCATGCTAGATGTGATAACCAACACCAGTAGATAGGTTGCAGAGGAAGCAAAGGTCTAGTTAGGTAGACTTGAACATGTGTTGAAAGGTTGGGGGGGGGGGGTGGGTTGAGCTTTGCCAAATTGGAAAAAGCAGGAGCACTGAAAATAAGGTTGAGGGAGAGAGTTAGGCTGGGAGAGGACACAGTGACATAATAGGAAATAAATGATGTGTGACCTGAGCACATTCCAGCTGGAAATAATTGCCCACTGTCTGTACCTCTGGCCTAGTAGCCCTGTGACACCTGTCTGACATAGAGCAGGGAGATGAGGGGGGGGTTGCCATGATTATGCCCAGTGAAGCTTGGCTGACCACAGTAAACTGCCCTGAGGATCAATGGCTTGTTTTTTTCTGACATGAACTCTTTGATTTCACAACAATGAGCAGCTTTCATTGTGTATTCTCAAAAAGCTGAAATGACAATGAATTTAATACAAAGTGTGCAGGAAAAATGTATGTTTGATCATTGCAGCAAAATATGGAAAAATGCATAGTTTTATAAAGGATAAATAAACGATCCTGTGAAATAAAAATACAAGATGTGAAATAAATGCAAGAAAAATATAGGCAATGTTGTTCGCAGTCTGATGTGGTTTGTTTCATAAGATAGAAATAAAGTCACAGGGCATAAAAAAACTGCCAGCAGGAAAAATGTATGCATGCTTTTAAAATTACTTTTGCGCAGTTATTCATTGGCTGTTGTAACTGCATGTTTGCCATACAGCAGAACTCACTGCAGGCAGGCAGCACCAGGGCTGTTCTCACCTGGCAGGCTCTTTTTGAAGGATCAGGTTACCTGTATGAGCCATAAACCAGATAAAAAGAAAAGGGGGGAGGGGGAGGGAGAGGGGACAGAGGGTTGTGGGAGCTCTTTACCTGTCCAACAACACACCATCATTAATTTGAGCAGCAGCTTCAGCTTGAGAATTGATGCAGGCTGCATCCACATTCTTACCTGTCCATGAGACAGTTATCTTTCGAGTGTAGTTCAGACAACTCATAACATAAAATATCTGCCATTGCAATCAAATGACAAACCAGTCCTCATTAGCACAACTCATTTTTATTTTAGGATTTTTTTCTACCTGTGATAGCCATCACATGCCAGGCACAGCAGGTTTGCCGCCATTATTTCAAAATTTGTAACATTGTTGGCTTCTTTCTTTTTACCTGCCCTCTCTGAGTCATGCGCAGTTTTTACCTGGTCCTGTGGATCACTTGAGAGATATAGAGCTCTACTTAACCCAGTTTGACATGTGTAGTGAGGTGATAATTATTACCCAACAAATACAGGTGCAGAAATTGAATGCTCGTCCAGAGAGGTGTTAAAAAAAAATCAAGGGAAGAATTCCTTCATGCTTCATTCTGTTGCAGACAAAACTATTGTCCTCTTACAAATAAAATTAAAATAAAGTATGTTATTCCATCCCTGAAATTGTGTTTGTTCTAACTTCATGTATCTATGTGACTTGAATATAGAATTTATGAGCATGGTGATAGCCCGTATCATTGTAAAACCCCAGCACAATAATAATCTTACAGTGTATGTTATCAAACGTCCAGTGGGGCAGATTGAAAGTTTATCACAGCGTTTTGTACCTCTCTGTCTATACTAGTTTTTCATTTTCAGATGCAGTACAGATTTTGCTGATATTTCACAGGGTTTTTTTTTTCAGGTTTTATATTTTGGTCGTTGCTGGGTTGTTGTTTTGTATAAGTATTTTTGCACTGGTGTGCTGAGTAAGGTACAGCTGTATTTATCTCCATGACAAATAATATATATGGATGATGGAGCGCTTATAAAGGAGTGGGCAAGAGGAGAAGTTATGATAAGGGAGGGCTTGTGTTATCTCAGGTAGTTGAGCCAGTGACATAAGTGAGTGTCATTACTGTCATTTTTGTAGACTTCAAAACTTTATTTAACTACCTTCCTAAACATAATCATGTGTTGCCTATACACATGGCAGCTGTGGGTGACATGGGTAAAGTAATGGAGGCTGTGTTTGTGTGTCAGTGTGTGTGTATGTCTTGTAGTGTCACTTACCAGTAACAAACATGAGATAACATTGAATGAAAGAACAATTATTTATCACATTGGAATGATAGTGGGATGACAGCAAATGTACAGTGACAAAAATAGCTTAGAAACAAATTTAATGTATTTTAAATGCTTATAGGCCTACATGTATTTTTACTCTACAGGTAAACTCATATTACCCACTGTTATGTCAGATTGATTATGTTCACACCTGCATTCATAAGCACATTCGAGTACAAGCAGGAAGAAGATAACTTAGTGTAAACAAATGCAGATTTAGAGCAATAAGTCAATTGTCAGAATTTTTATCTGTAGTACCTGTTGCAAAAAAGAAAAGAAAAGATTTTACTATCACGGAACTTGTTCATTCATGACAGTGGGATACCTTTTCTTTTTACTGTCATTTTATGTTGTTGATTATTTTGTGAGAAATGTCATTAACATAGGTAGAGAACAGAATAGAATTTTTCTTTGTTTTTATTATACATGAAGCCTTTCAATCCTAAGGGCACATGATTATCTCAGTTTACAATGCCAGCCCTGTTTTTGGTGAGAAGAATTTTATAGTAGAAATGTGGATTTTGGATATTTTGCATGGACAGTGCTGTCTTTATCAGTTCCATTTTTAAGAATTCTTTAATGCATATAATATACACATGGAGCCTCAAAATTATATTCACCCTTATCTGAGAAGGCTAGACATTATATTCACCCTCATCTGAGAAGGCTAGACATTGGGCTTCTCTTACTCAAGAAACCAGGGGACCATTTTGTCACTGAAAAAAAAAAATGCAGATTCTAATCATCAAATCCTTCCCATCCTCCCAGTCAGCAACAGTAAGACCTGAACTTCAAACGGCAACATCCATGACATGAGTTTTTCATTGAGTAGCAGATTTCTAACCACACGGTCACAGTCAGCCCTATAGAAGTGTTTTGCTTCACATGACAAATATTATAGCTAGGCACTGAGCAAATTGTGCAGGTTCCCAAGTATTTAGCTGATCAGAGGGGGGAGAAAAAAAAGAACAAAATTATTCATGTGAATTTTATGGCAAACTGATTTTCCTTGATAGATGTAGATCTATATACATATTGCATGTATGTGGAGGAAAGTTGTTGGCCAAAACTGTTGATCTTCAGCATCTTCAGTTGTGGAGAAGAAAGCAGTCCATAGCAATAATATCTTAGTGTCAGCATGCATAGTTTTTTTTTTTTTTTTGGCCCCTCAGATTTTCACCAGTTATTGCCCCTACCTGTATTTCTAGACTTCATGAGTTAAATCCCTTTTACAATGCTTTGACTTTGTATTTTCACAGGAGCCCATCCCTGATAGCAGCTGTAGCCCAGCAGGCCATCGGTCCAGGCCTTGGTCAAGGAACACAGCCAGCTCTCGAGACAAAGACTCCGAGATGGTGATGTCTGTAGAGAGAGTCGTGGAGACAGTGGACGTGGTGCCCAGACCCAGCTACCAACAGTCTTCTGTCTACACAGAACTTAAGTTTTCTGATCATAGGTAGGTCATGCTACAGGGGTAGGTCGTGCTACAGGGGTAGGTCATGCTACAGGGGTAGGTCATGCTACAGGGGTAGGTTGTGCTACAGGGTAGGTCATGCTACAGGGATAGGTCGTGCTACAGGGTAGGTCATGTTACAGGGGTAGGTCGTGCTACAGGGGAGGTCATGCTACAGGGGCAGGTCGTGCTACAGGGGTAGGCCGTGCTACAGGGGAGGTCATGCTACAGTTGAGGTCGTGCTACAGGGTAGATGTTGCTGCAGGCCCAGGACGACTATGAAAACAAGAATATTTCTATAATCAAGTCCTGTTAGAACAGATCTATAATTGCTTGTGTCTGAAAAGTATTGATTTTTTTATAACATCCATCCCCTATTCTTTTATAGAAAAGTTTAGGATTCAGAGACATTTGATCTCAAGTTATTCGTCTTTATTTTTTTTCATTAGATAGAGTGCCTAACACAGACTGACAGATGGTGTCTTTATTTGAAGATGTTCAAAAAATCTCCAGTCTCTGCAGTAGATTTGCACTGAACAGCTCATGATCTTATCATAGATGAAATATCATCTATGCCAACATTGCCTTAATGACCACTAGTCCAGCTAACTCAAAATGTGTTGGGACGGACCTATGCTGTGGGTATGATAAGCTGTATTTAAAGAGCATGCTATGTTACATTTAGTTGAAAACTTCAGGTGCCATCAGGTATGACCTTTGCACTGGGCATTAAGTTGAGAGACGTTAGTCATGGGCTGTATAATAAATCTTAGTCATGTAAGTCGAATACATGTAGTATATTTGTAATATTGTTCCCTTTACTGTAGTATTGTTACACTACTGAACGCTAAATATGAAATTTTTCATTTTGTTTCAGACGTCATCGTGAACAAGTTGACTTTGGTTCCGTCCTGCACCCAGTCAAATACTCTGATACCGCCATTGTGTACATCAACAACACTCGCAAGCGCTTCATCTCCAGAACATTCTATGAACCCCGAGTACGCCCTCGCACTTTCTCCGAGACCACGTTCACCCATCCTAAAAGTGTGGAGCAGCACTTTGTCACTTACTTGGACCACCACACTGATGAAGATAAAAAATGGTTTAAAACTTACATGGAGATCAAGGCTAAGAAATTCACATCCGCCCGCGTTCTACGCTCGGCCAACAATAACTATATCACCTCATCAACGGAGGTGTCTGAGTCGACATCTGAATATAATTCCTACGGGAAAGGCATCAATGGAGATATGAATGGAGGAACCAGTTTCTCTACAGGTGGTGAGAAATTTGTGGAGAAATATGACCCTGGAGCATCTCAAGTTTACATTCCACAGAGGCGAGACCGCCCAATCAACGATGGGTCGCTGCTCAATGGTGAACTGGTACTGGATTTTCCAAACAGTAAGGTTGATATAAATATGAATGGACCTGAGGGTGACTTTTCCGAAGTCTAGTTGGTATGTAGGTCTGTGAAGGAAAAGACATTTTTTTGTGGTCAGTGTTTGACTTGTAGTTTGCCAGAGTAACAGTTACTAATTTGATGGCTGTACAAACCATTATTTATTGACTTTTTAATTTATGAATGGAAAATCCAAATGTTTGTGTTCATCACTTTATGTGGGGTTTTAGTTCAACATTCAAAACTTTCTTGTTTGCCACTACAAATTTATTGATTTGTATAATTTTTTTAAATTTATGAAATTGTTGACTAACGAGGCACTTTTTATATATTTTTTGTTTGATGTAAACTGTGCATCATTCCACACTATCACTTAACTCACCGCCAAACTAAATTTTCATTTTTCACAAGCTTGGTCTTTCATAATGCAAATTACCACTGTCAGTAAGATTGGTTTCTGTTTTCAGTGTTGATGTTCCAGTGTTGATGTTCCAGTGTTGATGTTTTGTGGAAATTATCAACAGATGAATCTCATGTTGTACAAATTGTCTCTTTATAAAAATTATCCCCCATACGCAAACTGCTGTCATCTTTACACACCTGCAGTCAGTATGTGTCAACATAAGAAAAACAAAACCTGTCAGCTGATGCAATTTATTCACCATGACCAAGACTATATTGTTAGACACCTTGACTGTGTTAAACCACCGACTGAGGTACTGGATGTTGGGCAAGATTACAACTGGCATCTCTTACATAATCAAACCTTTGTCATGAGGCTTTGTCTCTGTTTATGTTTGCCAGAACTGGAAATTTGTCAACAGTTCACTGAAGCTATTTTTGGGAATCCCCAGGCAACTTGGCATATTTGATATATAGATGGGACAGATGGGTGTTTTTGCTCTTCAGATTTACATGTGGAATTGTAATAGGTTATAATCACAGACTGTAAGCAAAGTGGTTTCAGCAAAGTAGGCTTGGGTATATGTACTTGTATGTTTGTACTGTTCCTTTTTTTCATATTGGTCAACTAGATAATTTTTTTTGAACTGGATAAAGTATTATCCGTTGTTCATGGATGCTGTACAGTGTTGTGTATTAAAGTACAGTAGAGGAGCAAGATTTCTTTAGACTGTTCTGGCTGTTGTTGACCATTAAGCCAGCAAAATTACAATACTTATGAAAGGTACAATTGTGACCCAAACTTGCAAATGGCAAACTGGACCATGTGTTTCAAACTGGTGTTGTTTTGGTTATGTAATGATAATATACCGACACCAGAAATGTGACAGTTTTCAGGGGAGTCGGGAGTTATCTTGGAAACGATGTTACTTGTAACCTTGCTCGAGTTTCTTTTTCTGTCCATTTTGAAGATAA
Organism: Peronia verruculata; assembly: GCA_038406235.1. NCBI lineage: Eukaryota > Metazoa > Mollusca > Gastropoda > Systellommatophora > Onchidiidae > Peronia > Peronia verruculata. Next base: position 8,862 of record JBCAUA010635209.1, read on the forward strand.
TGTGGTACTGATCTTAGCACTTAAACCTATTGTCCTCCTGTTGGCTGTGCGTTGTTGTGGAAGATGTAAATAGTAGATGTGTACCTAGACAACTGATCTCACAAATTGTCTTGCTGATACAGGCCATGCCTGCCACTGGGGTATGACAATTGCCCAAAGCAACAAAAAGCCTCATGAGAACTGTTTCACTCAGTGGTCAGTACATTGTCACTTGACCACCAGATGTCCACTGTCTCATAACATAATTCTTTCAGTAGTGGCCACCACTAAATGAGCAAGTGGTCAGCAATCCACAATTAGAGCCCAGGGACAAATTTGCCTCATTACTCCCAGCCATCTGTGAGGTGACAGATCTGACAATGTACTGGCTGTGAACAGAAGGACCTGGTCATCAGTGGGTCAATGTCTCATGTAGTTTGTCATCACAATGTCCCTGGGACTGAGGGCTCGGGTATACAACAACAAAGGTCAGAGATGTGGGCAAACAAATAAGAAACCATACTGTGTGATGTAATTACAGCATAATAACAATATTTGTAAGAAATAAGAACCAGTCTTTCACTGGAAGATGTTTTTTTTTTTTTTTTAATGTTGTATTTTTTTAATATTCAGCTGTTGGGAATGTAAAAGGTTGTACACATGATGGGACCTCAGTGCTGGGAACTAAGGAAGGGAAGATGATAGGACTGCCATGTGTGGCCTGCTGTTACTGTTATTGCAGAGCCAGTGAATGTCAGGGATGTGTGGACAAAGTGAAGGTTCCTTGCTGTACTACACTGAACTCTGGATGGCACCCACATGTGGTTTTCTCTCTCTTGCATGGGGGTGGGGGGGGGGGGGGGGGGCTAGGAGAGCCCAGGCTCTTATGGCTGAAGAGGCAAAATTTTTATATAGTGGCAGCACAGAGTGGAGAAATTGATGACTTTGTATACATAATCTCCAGCATCATCAAGTCACTGTTAGTTATTCTGTCTTTTTTCTGTATTATGTGAACATTGAGCATTCACTGGCTGGTTGCATGGAGGACCAGAAGCGTTTGTCCATGCTTGATGTGGGATGTGAAGATCTGGTGCTCTCAGTGGCTCATAACTAACAGTGGTTGACGGTGTATGTGATACAGCATTGGCAATGGGAGGCAGGTCGATGAGGTGGGGGAAGGGGTGGAGGGAGATTCTTTTGAACTTTGCTACTTGATTCTATATCACGGTGTTAGTTAGCTTTCAGAGTGTGCCTGTCAGTCATGGAGCATTTTTGAGGTTTTACTTTGCTTGCCATTGACAGCCGTCTCAGTGAAGCTGTCTACTGATAATGTAACATCGAGGGAATTTCTTCAAAGTCAGCTGATGAAATATTGTATTAATGTCGTAAATAGAATAGGACATAGAAGTGACAACTTGGATCACTGTAACATACCACAGTCACATGACTGAGTAAGGACAGTCATCAGTCCAGGCCAGTGAGGTGACAGTTCCAAAAGTGGCCATAACCCAGGGGTTTGTGTGTCCTTCACCCTGTCACTGTTCACCTCAGTCTGTGGCTGTTCGGTTTGAACACTTCTCTGTCCATACCAACCTCTCTCCTGTTCTCTCCCCCCCCCCCACCTCACGCCAGACCAGACACCCATGCCATATACCTGAGTCTCCCCTCCGTCCCTCCCCCACCCCCACAGCTGTGCAAGACATTACAGGACATTTGTTTTTTTGACATGCTTGTTTTTTCTTTTTTCTCTATTGTCTCACAAATGTATACAGTTTACTTTTCATAGTGAATAAACTTTGCTAGAACTGTAACCCTTCACGCTGTTGTCCGACTTTTTGTTGTAGTTGGTTCATGTGTCTGTTGTTTAACGCCCCTGTTGTTTGTCGCCCCTGTCCCACCTACATTAACCCTTACCAGTGTGTCTGTGAGTCACACCATGAAATGTCAGTACTCTCTGGACTCACTTCTCTGTCCCACTTCAGTTTCATCTTCTGTGGACAAACTCCCATTTTTTTCTTTCTTTCCTCACCCATCTGTCCTCTGTCTCTACCACAGAATTTTTCTGTTTTCTGTTGTTGTTTTTTCTCTCTCTTTTATTTTTTGTTTGTTTGACTCCTCTCCACGGAAGCTTCTAAAGCCTTGTTTTATACTGTGAACTTTACTTTTCACTTATGTTTTGTTATGCACTCTAGATCTCGAAAACAAATAAGCTTACATCTACTCGTATTTCTATTAGATCATGTGTCTCATTCGACATAGACACATACATCCCGCCCGCCCCCCCCCCCCATGTGATAATCAACCATTTAGACATACAAATATGACATAATAATACACCTGCACAATAACAGAACAACACTTTACCTATTGGACCTACTACTCACTCTGCCAGTCGTGCAATGTCTACCTGAGATAACTGCAGGAAATGTGCAATCAACTCCTGTAACTGAGCTCTCATTCTGAAAGGATCCGGCTCGGGATTAGGCGGTCATAATTACGAGGACGCACGGCCGGACGAAGTCAACCGAGCACCGATGTGTGTAAAACTTTGTCTCTAACTTCCACATCAGCTATAACACAACCAACCTCTCACCACAGAGACATTTTCCCACCAGCTCTGAGCTTTCTAGTGCCAGTAGTCTCGGTGAGTAACAGATGTTAAAATATAATATTCATCATGAAATAGTTACCTGCATTTTTGAAAACTTGTTGCTTTTGTTATGTTTTCGGTTTTGTTGGCCTGTTTCACATTGTAGAATGTATGTTAGGTAGTTTAATGTGTTAGTGATCAGTGTGAGAGGGAGAGACAGAGAGAGAGAGGGAGAGACAGAGAGAGAGAGAGAGAAGGAGGGAGAGACAGAGGGAGAGATGAGATTAGGTGTGCTGGAGTTTTGGAAATTTTGCCTAGAAGCAATTTCACACTTTACATACCAGAGATTCTTGAATTCAGTTATCTGCTAAGTACACAGCGGTCAGCTTAGCAGAGCTACCTGTATTATAGCATTGTGGTGCCTGCAGTTTTTCTGCCTAGTTTGCTGTACACACCGTGCTGTTACATCATCGGTGTCAGTTAACCCAAGAATAAAAACTACATCCTGGGGAAAAGGAAGGATGAGACTGCACGGCAGACGAATGATGCTTCTCCGTCTTATCAATCAATCAATGATTAAAAGGTAGAAAATTCAACATAAATCAGAATTTTTAACCATGTAATCTTACCTAAGTAGCTGCACTCAAGTAAGATGTTTTTCAGGTTTTCTTTCAACAGCGGAAGTTCTTGATACGATTAATCTTATTGCTACACCTTCACCGGGTTTTCTCACTGGCCTGCCAACCTCAACTCATAACCCAGTCTGACTCTGAGATCTGTCCACTTGTCTCAGCTGTACTCACTGACAATGTCTGGATCAATATGTCCAAGCTTTATTGTTTAGATCTTTGCATTTGCCGCGTTTTGTGCAACAGTCAAAACCAGACGATACACTAATGTTTACATTTATTCTTGCTCTTACGACAATTACTCATCATTCATGATGGGAGGGCTACCATCGTGAACAAACTCAACTACATCAATACAGACACTAGTGATATCCTTCAACTTTATGTAGTCTTACATAATATATGACAAAGCCACTAGCGCTTTTTTTTTTATATACAGTGGCTGTCCTGGACAAAAGATAAAGTTAATGCTTGCCATCCGCAACACTGTGTAACATCTTCCAAGAAAATATCATGCAGGATGCGCTTGAAAATTGGGATGGCTCAGTCCGTGCCGCGGTAGATCAATTACTTGTACCAACCTCAGTTTTGCTGCTGACGTCGACATATTGGCCAGCAAAGAGGATGGCCTTCACAACCTGGTGAAGAGGTGGAATGAAACATCGTCAGCCAAAAAGTCTGGAAATAAACGCAGAAACAACAAAACAACAACACTAACAAAAAATTATGACCAGTTATGCAGATTATGGCGTCAACACCAAAATAAAGGTGAAAGATCAACCGTTTGACACAATCACCAGCTCAGGTATTCAGTTTCAGATGAAGCATCGAATTTATATGAGAAAGACTTCACATGTAGCCCAAGCAACAAAAGCGCTCAAAATGGAAATAAACAGCGCTGAAATGGAAAATGAAAATCATCAGGGAGAGTAAAAACATCTCAAACATACATAATAATCCGACTACATCGTTCGCTCGTCACATCAACAGCCTTGATACCTGTGAAACCTGGACCGTGGGAATTGAGGTACAGAGAAGAATACAGACTTTTGAGGTGACATGCATCATATAATCTTTGACATGTCACATAGAAAAGGCCTTCCTAATGAAAAGTGGTGCAGTTGGAAGGCATGACGACCTCTTCTCTATCGTAAAACAACGAAAGCTGAGTGGTTCAATCATCTCACGAGATTGAAAGGCCTTACAAAATCCACCAGTGCAAGACACCGTACCAAGAGGAACAAGACAAGAAAAACAGAAATAACGATGGATCAAGCAATGGACAGGTCTCCGACAGAGATCATCGCACTGAGATTTGCCGGTGATAGGGACAGGTGGAGGAAGACTATCAAGTTGTCACCAGTGATAACCAGACAATCGCATACAGGCAGCTGAAATGAAATGAAAACCCAACAACTACTACTGTTTCTACAATTAAGTGTGCTCTTGTTGCTTATTTTGTTTTTCTTAAGTCTTTCAATCCTAAGAGATAGGATTATCTCGGCTTTTAGAAGCTGCCAATTTTTGCTGAGAATTTTTGTGGGTAGAAATTTAGAATTTGGAAATTTTGCTCGGACAGCGGCACTCAGACCTACTCTTCCATTGATTTTCAACTGCCAAGGGTTCTTTAACGTGCGTAACGTACACAGGGGACCTCCGAAACATATTCGCTCTTATCCGAGAAGGCTAGACGTCGGGCTTCCCCACCAACAGGAAGCCAGGGGACCGTTGAGTCACTGAAAAAAAAAAAAGCGGGTTTTCGATCTTCGTGTTTTGTCATCCCCGGATGCAGAACCTGCGAGTCGATCCCGGCCTGTTTTGCTCCATGAGCAGACGCCATGCCCATTGAGCCAATGCGTCCCTGGACAACGGTGTTTCTCCCTTCTGTTCTCTTTATAGGTGGGATAGTTAAGGCTCAGGACTTCAGCCATGAACCAGAAGAGTGAAAACAGTTAGACTTGATTCTCCCTGGTCTTGTCCCTTAGTCTTTATATGTCGACTATTTCTGTGTGGGAACATTTCGATGTAGTTCACGGTGTGTTAGCCTCATAAGTGAAGATTCCTGTGTTTGTCATGTTCACCTGTAGAGGAGACTCTTCTCTGTAAAGACTGCTCTCTCTTGTTTGATATTGTTAAACATAGTCCTACTATATTGGTGTCTATGGCCTAGCAGTTAGGCAATCGGAATTGGGATCTGAAGTTCCAGGTTCGAATACTGACAGGTCTCGACATTTTGTTCTAGGGAAAGACAATTTACACACATTTTCTGACTCCACCCAGGTTTGAATGGGTACCTGACTATAGACGGTGAATGATATTTTTAGAGTGGTAAGTATTTGAGCGCCTAACAGGCAGCCGACTTGTACTTCCCAGGAAGCTGAAAATGTTTCCAAGTGTCTTCTTTGGGTCTGGCGGGGTAATTATAGATTATTCAGAATGGGGATAAACCTACATAAATGCTCTCTATTATTGTATACTTTGTAAGAGGCCGATGCTGCTTCCATTTTGCTTTCTGATATCTATTTTGTGAATGTTTTTTGTTTGTTTTTGTTCTTTTTGTTTTGTTTTGTTTTTTTGTTCGAGGTGATTTTGGCTTTCAGTTGGTGTGTCTTTTTGTATGAGTTTGAGTCTTTCCATCCAGAAAATATATGATTTAAAATAGATGATGGAGTCTGTGAATACACGATGAACGACACATTGCTGGTGAAAAGAATCTAGAAAGAAAATGGGAAACACCCCGAAAATAGAAACCGTTTTTTTTTTTTTTAAGATGAGATATTCCGGTATTTATCTGTATTTTTAGATTTTAGCACTAATCTCTCTCAGTCAACTGCAGACAAAGAGGGTAAATCACTCTGTATTCTTATGGCATATAACTGATTTCTTTTATACTTCTCAATAATACTGCAATATACACATTTTCTTGGGGCTTATGGATCCTATCATTTTAGAGCCAACATACTTTATTCATCCATCTATACATCCATCCATTCATTGATCCATTCATCCATTGATTTATTCATTCATCCATCCATCCATCCAACTGTCCATCCATCCATCCATCTATCCATCCGTTCATCCATCCATCCGTCAGTCCATCCATCCATCCATCCATCCATCCATCCATCCATCAATTCAATCATCAATCCTCCATCTGTCCATCCATCCATCCATCAATCCGTCAATTAATTCACTATTACCCCTATCTATTTATACACAACACACCTTCTGGTACACTTTTTTATTTGACTGTTAACCGTAAACGGCTTTGATGACTATCGAATGTTTTGAACACAGCGTTGATGCAACAGCTCGCACACTACTTCAGATGTGCACAACATTAACTGTTATAGGTTATCGACAGGCTGGGCACAGAATCAGTTGGGCAGAGACTATGGCTGGTGCAACATCGTCAGAGAAGCTTAGCATCCTCAGTGAATATGAACCACCTGGACTTTCACCTGTAACAGCCAGTGTCTTTATTGTTGGCTTCATGGCAGGATCTGGTGTGCTGGCGTTACCTTATGCCTTGCAAACAACAGGTATGCTAGTCGAGAAGTAGACAGACATAATTGTAAATCTGATACTTTAGTGCGATACAGTAGATTGAGAGATAGAAAGAAAAGAGAATGATTGTTTGATTATGCAGCTAGATAGAAAAATGAAATAGATCTGTGTATAGATAGATTTTAAAAAAAAGCAGGTACTTAAAAACTATAACAGACAGACAGATATACAGATACGCAAATAGATAGATAGATAGATAGATAGATAGATAGATAGATAGATAGATAGATAGATAGATAGATAGATAGATA
>JBCAUA010635430.1:0-15875 GCA_038406235.1 Peronia verruculata
CGGGGTAATAATAGATTGTAAAGCGCTTAGAGCTTGTAATTACGGGGATAAGCGCTATATAAATACTCTCTATTATAATTATTATCAATAGACAGAATTTGTTGATGTCGTTGTATTTCGTATTATGCAAACAGCTTTCCTACTTCTTGTTCCTTCCTCAGTAAAAACCAAATAGGTCAGACAATTTCACGCTCTGAATATTTTCCTCGAAGTTCAGCTTTTGTTTTTCGTTTGTTTGTTTGTTTTTCTGTATATTTGTTGTTTATTTATATTGACATTGTGAGTTGGTCTCTGTATTGATATTCAAGATGTCTGTATGAAATGATGGCGACGCTGGTGGGGATACCGAAAAGAGAAGCCGAAAGACCTCTCTGATGATGAGTTATCATTCCTTATACTGCGATATGTCATGTGAAGAAAGCATGAAATTAAATGACATGGAAACCATCTTCAAGTTTTCGGCTACATGCGCGCTTCGGCAAGGGCGCATAATTTTCAACAGCTGTATCTCGCAGATAACATCAGAAGTTCATAAAGTTGTGATGCAGAAATGACATTTTCCAGCCTAGTCAAATAATCAGCTGTCAGACTGAGGCAAAAAGGAACAAACAAATAAATAAACAAAAAATCATCTTAATCCAAGAGCAATTAAATCTTTGATTGCAGGAATATTCACCCTCAAAGCGATCCGCCCCTGCTAATTATGCCATCAAGCCGACGATTCCATTGTTACTGCTGATCATGAGTCTTTTTCTTTCTTTTTGTTCTATCTTTCTTTCTTTTTGTTTGTTTTCTCTCTCTCTCTCTCTCTTTCGCTCTTTTTAATTGTGTCCACCCTTTTTCAAATCCAACTTCACACGGACAAATTCTCTTGTTATTCCGAAGCCAAAGGATTTTTGACAGGGGCAATCACCACAGCTTTTGTGTGTTCGCTTTCTTTTTGTTTTTGTTTTTGTTGTTGTGTTTGTTGGTTTGTTCAATTGTTTTGTTTTATTCTGTTTTGTTTTTGTTTTTTTGTTGGCTCGGTTTGTGACAAGGTAAATCCGGGGACATCACTCCCGACAAACCAATTTGTCTGAGAAGAGTGAAGAGGAAAAAAAAAAAAAATGGCAGTGTTACTCCTTTTTTTTAATTTGTGGAATTACTTCCCTTTCGGGGGTGAGTGGGAGTTGCCCCCCTTTTTGACATAGTTGCTCCCCTTATTTGACGGAGTTGCTCCCCATGACAAGAGCTGTGGTTATCTGCTGGAAAAGCCGGGCTGTGGCCCTCACTCCGAAATGGACAGGGTGGCTTCACAGGTCTTAGTGGTCATTTTGCTGTCATCCGGGGGCTTTTGTCTTTGCTTGAAGCCAGAGCTGCCTTTTTCTGAAAGCACCTTCAATTACAGAGCAACGCATGGAAGACGGCAACAAAACAACAATAAAGCGGGTGTCTTTCTCCCACCCGCCCACAGGGGCAGGCAGAAATCGGAGAGCTTATTGTTGGCTCTTTAGGCTCTTGGGCGAGAGACAAGGGGGCTTAGAAAATGTGTGGTTTTAGAGACAGAGACATCGGGCAGAGACAGCGAGCTGGCAGGGGGAGGAAAGTGGAGAAAGCAAGGGAAGGGTTTGAAAGAGTGAGCAAAAGTTTGGCACTGTGAGGTGAAAGGAAGGACCAGCACTAATCAACGGTCTAATTTTAACCCTATTTGAGCCAAGGTGCTGACATGGATTCTCCATGCAGTGGTCCTACAAGATTATATCTAAAATGGCAGATAGCACCTTTATGAGGCTTAGAAGTTTAAAACAATACGCTATGGAAATACTATCTTTTGAAACTAATGATCCACTTAAGTCAGTGCATAGGCTACTATCTTTCCACGTCTTGCTAGTGAGTAGAGCATATAGGATTTGAAATTCAGTGATCTATTCACACATACGTTAAATCTAAAATCGCCTTTCAGCAACCTGATCACAGCTATCTTGGATTCAGACATGCAAGGTTTCCCTACTATCTAAGGTCTGGGTCTTGGGGTTAACTGTTTCTCAGTTCTGCGTGTTTTTATTGTCAGTTCTAAAATAGGACAAGATTTTATTTGTTTTTGTTTTGTTTTTGCCCAGACCGTCAGGTCAAAGCGGAAAGTGCCACCTCTGCCATCAGACAGACTCATTTTGCCTCTTTGCTGATTTCACTTCCCATTTTGCTCCTTGTAATAAGCCGTGTTTGTTCCGCTGTTCCAAGCAAACCGCTTCTTTGGCTGAGTTGTGAGGTTTCAGGACAGGAATTTGGTTTTCTTAATACATATAAAATTTGAATCTTACCATCGGTACAGAAACATATTGTCTGTTTTAAATATATCTTTTGACGTTCATTTTAACCATTTTATATTTTGAAATTAGATAAAACCAATAGGACTTTTTTTTTTTTTAAACACCAGTTTGTCATTGCAAAACAGAACTTTGTAACCTGGATGCTTTATTTCAAAGCAAAACGTGACATACATACGGGATGACCCCATTCATTTGTTGGACTTTGTCTCTCAGGCCTGATACCTGGCTAAAAAGGAATGTTTAGAACACTTTTGAATCTGCATTTTCCTCAGCTATTACGCCCTAAACGTTTTCACGCCTTTGCGAGGTTAAGGTCCTTTAAAAAAATATGTACCTACTATCAAGCATCATTAAAATCAGCTCACCCGCTATATATCCTGTTAGATCTTAGCAAAAGCATGTTCGCTCACTACAAAATCCTTGACTAAAGTTTGTCAAAATGTAACTCACGGCAAAGAGCTAATGGCTATGTATGTATGTAACCATCACGCTGAAAACGGTTCATGTCCTTGAAATTAAATAGGGTTTTACTTCCCTATACATGTCATTAGTTTCATGTTTGTTTTGTACGCGCTTAGGTTAAGTTTTGGTACAAATATTCTTCTCTGAGAGCACACAGACTTGCTTGTCTTTTTTTTTTTTTTCTCCTCCATGCTCAGTTTGTGTCGAATACGAATGAGCATAGACAAGGCCAAACCAGCAAATCACAAGGTTGCACTTTGTAACTAATGGCCCTGTCCCGACCATGGCGCCGACCCTCATATGTCTGTCGGTCGTACGTGCACATGTGGGTGAGACAGGGGGGGGGGGTCATGCGTGCGTGAGTGAGCAGTGGACAAACTGCCTCCGTCACTCACTCTCCGTCCTTAACCCTGAAAGTGCCAGATTAGAACTAGACGCTGGAATGAAGTTTATTTCAATAGCTGTGTTTAGTCACGTACAAGAACTAACAGTTTTTAGAGTTAAATGGTAAAATAAAGGCTGCACTGTATGTTAACAGCACACTTGACAAGTAACTTATAGACAAAACACACAGTGTGAGTCTCTGGACGGCTTTGCTTTTGGCGTTTTCAAGATGTACCCTTAGAGACTGTCTGGCATAGATATCCCGTAGTCTCTCCTCTTTCAAAACCAGTGATCCGTTATTAAATTATGCTTGCGTGCGGGATAACAGAATGGTTTCCACGAACTACATGTTTGTATCATGCCATTGAATAGAACATAGAAGTAAACTGATCAGATTTTTTAAAGATTTGTTTAACTCTTCAAAATCGATTGTAGACTATTGCATTCTGGGGCGCGGTAGATGTAGCGTTAACTTGCCTTCGTTCGACCTTCTTTTCCTACTATGCATTATGTTTCCCACTTTGTTTTCTTTCTTTCCCCCCCCCTTTCTTTCTTGTTTTCTTTCTTTCTGTTTTCTTTCTTTCTTTCTTCTTTTCTTTCCTGTTTATTTCTGTTCCCTGACCCTCTTTTGAGTCTGTGCTTTTCCTAACACAAACCTAATGCCCTACAGTCTAATTTGTCTTGTCCTGAACAACTAGAGAAACGCTCCATAGGTCTGAAAGATAAGGGAACCACAGCTGTTTTAGTAACACAATTGATTCTTTAATAACGAACGACATGTTGCCCATGGTAGTCGACTGTACAAAAAGTACTGTTGAAATGTAAGTTTGATTTGGAGAACTATACCTGTAACATAAGTATATTTTACCGCCGACCTGATGAACAATGGTAGAACATTTATTGCTAAAAAGAAAGCTCATTGTGGAGTAGCAGAGCAGAATAGCCTTTTGTTGAATCTATCAAGCCGGTTTAAAAAGTAGACATAATTTGTATATAATTATTAATATTAGGTATTTGCCTGATACCCCAACGTGATATTATCGCTCTGGGGAATATTAGCAGATTTAAAGCGACTTAGAGTGTATTTACATTATCGCATTTTTAGAATATCGTCAAGCATTGTAAGCTTTTTCCTGCTTTATGTAACTAGAAACACAGATCTTTATGCAACAGTATGGCGTGCCAAATTTCATATTGATACATTCAGCAGTTTTCGAGTCCATAAGCCTTTTGTTTGGTTTGATGCAGATCTACACTATAGAAGTTTGGTGTTCGCTCTAGCATGGGCTGTTTTCACTATCTGAGAATATCCCGATTGAGCTGAATTGATAGACATTTCTGCAGAAAAAAAAAAAAAAAAGAGAGAGGTGAGGATGTGTATTACTTGCTTCATATCACGATTATAGCTGTCTCCATGACGACCCAGTAATCTCCCTTTGCATGAACCGCTACAGAAAAGGTCGAACCATTTTCCGGACAAGCGAAATTATGATCGAGAAATAATTATGCGCCACATATCATATTCCTAGGGAAAAGCTCGCTGTGTGGGTGAGTAACTTGCCCTGAACTTGGTGGTGGTTGCGGCCGCTCGTAAATTTGTGGAAATTTATCTCCCTTCTTGTCAAGGGGCGTAATCTAAGAGTTTGTTGGGTCTGTCGTCAGAGTTACATTTGTCACAGAGTGAGCAAATTTATGATCAGGTTGTGCCCCACTGGCTTGCATCATCTTCTTCTTTACCACAGGACAAACGATACAGTTTCTTATGGATAAAGTTACATTGAATGTGCTGGGCAAATTATTATGAAAAAGATAGAAACAGCAATAACAAAAGAGAATAAAGCAAGGAGAACAGACACAAATAAATATAAATAAATAAAAACAAATAAATAAATAGGCAGCTTCTGTGCAAGGTTTGTATGTGATCCGGAGCAAAGTAAATACCACAGGAAACTGAATCATGATAACTGCATTGCCAATGTTAAGTGATAAGCATATTAATTAAAAAGAATTTTTTAAAAAATAAATAAAAAAAAAAAATCGTAGCTTCATGAAGGGGAAGACTTGGATGAAATGTTCCATCTTTGTAGATATCAGAAAGTTATATCTTCCATTTTAGAAAGACAAACAGAAAGTAAGCCTTAGTATTATGTTAAAGACACATTTTGTTCATTTTTGTTATTTTTCCGGTTAATTCTGTAGATGGAACAAGAGAGAGAGAGGGGGGGGGGTCTGTCTGGAGTTCCCTCTAGTCATATCTCTTAATGCCTTGTCTCAGAGGGATGAGTTTGGTCCTAGTTCTTGGAACACTCTGACCTCTGGGAAAGCCCTAACATTAACACAGGACATGCTTATGTTCTTATTATGAAATTGTACCTTCAGGCTCTGTCTCTTTCTCTTTCTCACTCCTCTCTCTCTTTAAGGGGTCGCCGTGGCTATGTGGTTTGGCGCCTGCTTCATATGGTGAAACAGCTCATGTCGTTGAGACTGTGGCCGGGATGTTGCGGGTCCTCCCATTGGGGGATGGGAGAGTACGGAGATCGAACACCTATATTTTTTCAGTGGCTCAACGGTCCCCTGGCTTTCCCTCGGTGGGGAAGCCCGACGTCTAGTCTTCTCGGATAAGAGGATGAGGTCGAATGTATTTGGAAGAACTATTTAGAAAACCCTTGGTAGTTGAAAATCGACAATGCATAGGTGGAGTGCCGCCTTCCAGGCAAAATTTCCAATTTCAGAATTTCTACCCACAAAAGTTCTAAACCAAGCAGCCTCTTAAAGCGGGGGCAATCGTACTTTCTAAGGATTGAAAGGCTTAAACTCTAGGCTAGATGATTTCACTGATAACAAAAATATGCTGTCTGACTCTCTTTTTTACCTCATCTTATCTTATCTTATCCAAGGACAGAAAGGGCAGAAGAATTTTGAATGGGGCAAAAATGTACCAGCAGAGTTGGATAACGACCCAGTGGAGAAATCGTAATATGACCACGCACCATTTTTCCTTTAGGCGAAGAGCAAAATGCTGGGAAAACAATTACAAGAACTGATATCGCGGAGATTCGGTCATTATGACGGGGCAACTGCCGCATTTTTGACACCATTTTCCGATGATATCAGATTTACAGCCTTCACCGGGGCAGGAAGTTAACGCTGTGCTACAAAAATCCTGAACACGGGTCGGCAAGATCCGCACGGCTTAAAAGAAGAAGAAGAAAAAGAAGAAGAAAAAAATGGCGGTATATTTATGATCAAAAGGCTCGAAGTTATGATGAAATAAGTGCAGTTAAAATTATCTCCCCCTTTTCAGTTTTTATTTCATGTGATTATTCCCCCTTATGTCCCTGAAATTGAAGATATTTGAGACGGTTGATTTGATTATGTAAAACGACGTGAAAAATACATGTAGCTACATAGATACGCTCCCAAATGATTGAAAAAAAAAATTGTCTCAGAAATTACTTTTGCTTTCATTAACCCTTTGGTTTTGCCATTAAAAAACAAGGCAATAAAATAAATTGAAATTTAAATAAAGTGAAATAAGATAAAATTGTTGTTTACTCCAAGAGAAATGTTTTTGCAAACGATTTGAGGCGTTAGGTATTTGATTACATGTTTAATACTTAACAAAAAAAAAAAAAAAAGGACTGACTTGTAGCTTTTCACCTCAGCCCAGATTTTTTTATTTACTTGACTTTTCTCACTTTAGCGATGAACTTCTTTTTCCCTCTGACTTGCTCTGTCTTTTTTTTTCCAACTGGCATATCAATGCTCCCGACATTGACGCCAATGTAATTATTAACTCGGATGTTGATAAAACACAAAGATTAAATAACAAAAAACCATCAACAACAACAACAAAATCGCAGGCAGAATAGAAGTGAAGTACAGAGATACATACATACATAGAGAAAGAAAACAACAAATATAGATTACCTGCCCCTCTCCCCTCGCCTCTTCTTCTTTCTTCAGTTTGCCCTTTCATCTTTGGTGAAAAAAGAAAGAAAGAAAGAGACATGAAGAAAGACAAAAAAAAAAAAAAAAGGAGGTGTTAAGAGGAGATGAAAGTAAACTCATAGATTTGGTCTGGGTATTAAAAAGCTATGGCCGTGAGGCAGCCATGCATGGCGACAGTTAAGCATTGCTCTGACCCCTGACCTCTATCCCCTCATCTTCCCCCCCCCCCCACCCCCCCACCCCCGCTTTCCCAGGCCTGAGCTCACGGTCCTGGTACTGTGTGTGGGGTGAGCAGTACGATGTCCTACCACCACATGTCCCGCCATGTCCGACACCACTCACGCACGTCCACGCTTGCCTGACGCTGATCTACAGCACTGCCAGGCGCGTAGCACTTCCCCCCTCCCCCTCATCTACCTCGCCCCTTCTCCTCCCCTTCCCCACCCTGCCTGATCTCATTTTTCTCATCCTGGATCTCACAGAATTCTGAAGCAAACGTCACTAAAAGTGATCAATTCGCAGTTCCGTTTTATATACGTCGTTCAACCTCCTTTCTGGTGGTTATCTCGACTATTCGCAGTCCATTTTAGTCCACTTTTATATCGCAAATAACTGAGACAAAAAGTCATAATATGATGTAGACCTTTCACATGGCCCATCCTTAATTATTGTTGGTATCCATAATTATTTAAACAAATCTCAGAGAATTCAACCTGCATGCTCCAAAACCCTTGTTAAACCTTGATTGCTGATCATGTTCAGAGAATCACTGCCTGTTCAAAGGAATTGAAAATAGATGTGCGATGGCAGCCGATTTAATGTTATATGTAGAATGATTTGGAAGCCTTTTATCATCGAGGTTTTTTTTGTAGAATGAATAGTGTGAATGACGTGGAAGAAATGGGTTGAGACGTTCATGAATGCCTTGCGCTGTGATTGAAGTTCCACAGCGATGATGGAGAGACCCCGTCCCGACGAGCTGCTTCATTTCAAAGCATGAACTTATTTATTTGTTTATTTATTTATTTTTATTTATTTATTATTTTCAAACAGACAAATCGAGAAAGAAAATACTTGAGCTATTTTCTCCTGTTCCGTTAAAACCTGCAACTGAAAAGTTTTGCTCAAACTCAAGTATCAATTTATTAGTTTGTTTCTCTGTTTACTTGACATGTACTTTGAAAGTTCACTCAAATTCCAAAATACGTGCTTAATTAATATTATGATGACGTTAAATTTCTACCAATTCATAGAAATTAATGATACGTATCATATGGGGCCGGTGGTCAGCTTTGATCTATTTCAGATAAGATTTGATTATGAAAATTTGTCAATATATTCGTAAGTGTTTCTTTACTGGCTTACTTGAGCGGCAAACTGCCTGGTGCTATGAGACAGACCGGCCTTTTACCACATCGTTCAGTAACCTAGCTTAGGATAGCAACTGTAATCATTCTCAATCTGCAGGCAAACTACTGGCCAACAAACACACAAAGAAAGAGCAACTTCACAGTTGGCTACACTAAGATGGGAGGGGAAGAGTGAATAATAAGAGAAAGAAAGAGAGACAGAAAGAAAGAATGAAAGTGAAGGAAAAGTCCTGTGAGCAGGACCAAAATAATGTCTTCCTTTAGAAAAGACACAATAATAATGGTAGTAATTAAACAGACTGGTTAGCGGTGATAATTGTTGGGGTTTGGAGAAGATGTCCTACTTTAACTCTTGGCGTGCTGGGACTATAAGAAAGATTCTAAACTTTATTGTCTTCGTACAGCAGCTGAAGTCATTAAAACAAACAAACAAACAATAGATCTGTCCTTTCTTTTGGACTCCTTAAACTCATGGGGTGCTAAGAATTTTAAAGGGACACTTTTTTTAAAAATCGTCCCCAATTCCTAGGTCTACCACAACAGCCACAGATCCGACAAAATGTTCTCTATTGTTGTGTTGCGTTTCGAAAATGTCCGTTAACTCATGGAGCTTTAGGAGTTCAACAGCAGATTATTTTAGACTATTAAGTCAGTATTACTGGAGCCTGAATCTTTTAGCTGACACAAACAATGTTGCAGCTTTTACATTTGAGGAGATGGCAAAAGAAATTCACAGAGTTTCTGCCTCCAAAGGCTTAAATAACATCGGCATCAAAACTCGGTGGCTTCTTATAAATGCATAGGTATAGCTCCTATTGTATCACTCACTCTTGATAGCACGTCATAGGAAATGTTGTTAGTAAATATACTGGACGAAAAACCGAAAGAGATTTGTTATGAGAAATTTTTTAATATTCAGAATTTTTTTTTCTAAATCAAGTGTCACAGGGAAGTCGGAGATAGGGATTGGGGGGGGGGGCAGGATTGGGAAGGGGGGATTGTTGCAAGGCGTATTAAATATAGCCTACTAAGATTGCTACATTGGAAGATGCATTCAATTTTAAATATCTTTCTTTGACTAAAATATGTTCACAAAGATTAAATTCACTTGCTTGATCTCTCTACAATGTGAACAATAATAATAACTACTGAAAACAACGGGAGGCCGCGCGATATAGAGCGGGAACAAAATCAAAAACAAGCTACATGTGCAAGAAGACGGAGATATAGATCTAGATCTAGATTTACATGTTTTTGAAACCTGGAAACCTCAATCAATCTGAAAATTTTCCTAGCCAGACATTAATAGTACCAGATGCACGGAGCAGTGCAATTCTAGATCTAGATCTATGCGTAAAAAGAACATAACAGAACAAGAACTTAGGGCCTACTGTTTCGACCAATGTGTACCGTAGTTCATTTGTTACTGTACTCTGGGGGTGTGTCACTGGTTCATCAGTAAATCAGCAGCAAAGATGTTTTTAACGAAAACTGACAACACGGACAAAAAATATGCCTTTCCGTTTGATCGCCTGACACCCGGCGATTCTCCACCGAGCGCGAGGGCGATTTCTGCCATAAGCTTACTTCTGTTACAAAACCGGTCAGTCCCTTCCTGCCAAAAACTCAACCACAGGTCTCTGTGATCAGTTCTTGAACACGGGAGAGGATTATTCCTCGTTCCTGTGGCACCTCTGCCTTGTTAAAATCATGTTTACTCTCATAGTATGAATTCCAACATCGAACTGGCACTGCTAACGATTTGTAAACAATTCCACGTGAGGGTCGGTACATTTTTAACGTGTGTCACGTGACTTTTTCTTTCATGTGGCGTGCAAACTTGCAACCGCATTTTATGAATGAAAGGCTGGGTAGCCACAGTAAGTAGAACAGCCTCACTGCGCATGACCTGCTTGAGCTAAAAAAGCGGGGCTTAAGTTCACAATTACCTTTCTGACCTTGAAACAGTCGAGATCCATTCACAGATAGTTCTGAAAACCTTTAGGGTACAATGGCAGTTCCTCCAAAAGATTAATATAATTATGTATCCCGTGCTCTTTCTCAAACCAGACTTCACTCCTTTCAGCTTTGTTTTTTTTTTTTCTGTGTGTTTCTTCGCGTGGTTACACAGTACATAGTTAGGCTTAAAAGAATGTCTTGGTGTCATTTGTCGTCACACAGAAAACCTGAGCTTCACAGGGTAACAAACTGAACAAGTGGAGGTTTTGAATGTTCAGTTGAATTGACCTCAGAACTAGTGTCAGTACAACTGAAAGAGGCCATAAACGAGTTCGATCGTACGCCCCTCTAGTGCTTGGCGCTAGGGTACCGTACGTGGGGTACCTACATGTGACTTCCCTTTCATTTTATGTCATTATAAATGTAATGTCAAGCTGCTTGTAAGTGACATTTTTTTTTAAATTAGAAATTGAGGGTATTTTATGTTGGAGTGACAATGACACTGAGTGAGACAGCCATAAACAAACGATACATGTGATGATGTAGTGCGATAATGCTTACTTACACACACAAGGAGAGATAGGCGGAGCAAGGGCGAAAGCAAGAGAGAGAGAACTAAGGAAATGGCGGGATGAGAGAGAGGAAGGGAGGGAGAGAGCGGGAAGGAGGGAGGGAGGGAGAGAGAGGAAAGGAGGGAAGAAGAGATGGAGAGAGGGAGAGGGAGAGAGAGACAACTGACCACACAACAAAGAAATGAATAAAGAATTGTATTGAAATTAAGATTTATTAAAAAGTTTCCATTGCACATGTCATTTAGCATACATGATATGAATTAACTCAGCAATAGAAAAATGATATGAAAATGGCTAATAGAAAATGTTGGCCAATATGAACTGACAAAAGGAAAAGCAAAGAAATAAAACTGAATGGTATAAATCAGAGGTGAACAAGCTTACCGTATTTTATAAATGGTATCATTCTAAGTTAATATAAATTATGAAAGTATTCTTAAGTCTAAAGAGGGCATGAGATTTACATAAAATGATGACATGAATGAAGTCAACAATTAAACAAATGAAAGGACACATAAAAAGTGTTAGCCCATATGAAACAGAGAAATAAGTTTTATATAAATATGAAACCTACTGAAAGCATTCTTCGACTTCAAGGGGGCATAAGTCTTTTTGAGTCATTCACTCGGTATGCCTATCAGTCACTCAAATCTATAAAATCATACAAATTATGCAAAATGCATACAAAACTGTATTGAAAAACCTACAGGATTGTTCCAAAACAGTACATGTGAGGAATGAATGGCTAAACGCGAACAGGGCATGAATAAATATGAGTGAAATACATGTATTTAGAAATTCTCGTATTATTATGACCACGTTAATGCTCATTAATTTCTGCATTATTATGCTATGCAATGTTGTTGCTGAGAAATTATCCGTAGTGTGTTAGAAACTCTTGCCAGTTAAGATGAAATCTGTACATAATTTGATATCTGTATTCTACCAAGACTGCAGACTTTAAGTTTTCAAACGTGGTAAAAAAATTTTTCAAAAAGTGGCAAGAAATAAGCTTGACTGTGTAACCGCCTTGTTTGTAAACAAAACGAACCGGAAACGAACTCTTATTACTCTTATAGGCTGAAGTTAAAAATGGCTTCAAAATACGGTCCCCTAATGCCAGACACTACGAGGGGGGGGGGGGGGCGTACGGTCCCCTAACAAAAGCCATAAACGAATGGAAAAGTGAGTCCATTGATGCGTAGACAAATGGGTGGATGGAAGGATATATCAAACTTTTTTTTTGTTACTGTTCTATCTACTTTAGCAACCAGTAGATCTCTAACTCTGCTTCGTACTGACAGAGATAATTCCTATCATCAGTCCTTGCTCTGTATTCACACAGGCCTGTCCTTCAGAAACTCCATTGGAAAGGTATAGATCACTGATTTTTTACCAGAATCCCCTAAGGAAATCTTTCTCAGAATTCGCTCAAGAGAGAAGATAAAAAAAAATCTAAAAGGTCGAGGGAAAGAAAAAGAACCGAAAAGAATTCGTTAGCTGCAGAATGGGGAAATGATGAGTGAGTGCATGAATAGGTGAATATAGTGAATGAATGGGTAGGTGAGTGAGTATGGAAATATTGAGTGTGATTGAGTGAATGATGAGTGAGTGATTCTGTGAGTGAGTAAGTGAGAGTGAGTGAATGAATGAGTGAGTGAGTGAGTGAGTGAGTGAGTGAGTACATGAGAGTGAGTGAGTGAGTGAGTGAGTGAGTGAGTGAGTGAATGAATGAGTTCTTCTGTGAGTGAGTGAGCGAGTGGATAAGCGAATGAGTGACCGATTAGGTGAGTGAGTGATTGGGTGAGAAGGTGAATGAATGAGTGAGATAGTGAGTGCGTGAGCGATGGAGTGAGGGAATGAGTTTAAACGAGTCAGTGTTTAAGTAGTGAATGAGTAAGCCAGGGAGTGAATGAGTAAGTAAACCAATATATTGGCAAAATGTCACCATAAACGGTGGACAATAATTGAGTGAAGAAAAGACTGCGTGTCGAGAAGCTTATTGGGCAAAGACTGTGTCAATGGATAAAAGTATCTACCACAACATTTCATACTCTTTCAGAATTTTCATTATTGAATTGTCATCACAATGAGATCATGACGTAATGATTTCCGCAATAACTTTGTCTTGCACGTATTCTCGCTTCTAAAGGACCAATCACATTATATTGTGACCAGTCAAACTATGAACCTTTCCCTACAGTATGTTGTCGGCAGCCTAGCGGTTGGTTTGTGGGACTGGGGATAAAACGTTCCGAGTTCGAACCTTGACCGGTCAAGGTAATTTTATTTGTCTTTGAGAAGGGCAATTTCTTGACTGGATCTACCTGACTATAGGGCGAGAATGTTATTGTTTGATAAAGATGTGAGTACCAACAAACCAGCTGCATTGTATACAGTCCGTAAAGCTAAGTATTTTTGTGAGATTCTCCTGTGTGTCTGTCTAAGGAACAACATATTAGAGAGAGTTTACAGCCTATGGCGCTATATAAATGTTATTATTATTATTTTATTTTATAAAATAATGATGATGATGATGCTGATGATGTCGGCAGCCTAGCGGTTGGTTTGTGGGACCGGGGATAAGACGTTCTGACAAGTTTTCATTATTGCCCTGAGGAAGAGTCAAGTTGACTCGAAAATTTGCAAGATTTAACCATCACTATCAAGTTCTTTATAGATTTCTGTGTTATTTGTTTTTCTTGAATTGTTTTGCTAGTTGCCGGTCTGACAGGTCTATTGTATTTTTATAAAATGATGATGGTGATGGGGTAATGATTTACTTTGTTGTCCTGATGAAGAACCAATGTGGTTAGAAACTTTAGCAGAGAATTTTAACATCAGTACCAAGTTCTTTGTGTATGTTTTTTGCTTTTTAAAAAAAGAAAATGTTTGATTAGTTGTTGGTTGGACAGTCTTATTATATTTTATAAAAAGATGACGATGATAATGATGATGATGACGAAGATCCACGCGGACTCGAAAATTTAGCTAGCGAGATCATCAATTCAAATTTCTTCGTATCGTTGTGTGTGAGTCTGTGTGTGTGTGTGTGTGTTTGTGCGTGCGTGTGTGTGTGTGTGTGTG
This sequence comes from Peronia verruculata, assembly GCA_038406235.1. Classification (NCBI taxonomy): domain Eukaryota; kingdom Metazoa; phylum Mollusca; class Gastropoda; order Systellommatophora; family Onchidiidae; genus Peronia; species Peronia verruculata. The sequence goes on from JBCAUA010635430.1 coordinate 14,095, forward strand.
TGGTGTGCGCGTGTGTGCGCGCGCGTGCGTGTGTGTGTGTGTGTGTGTGCGCGCGCGTGTGTGTGTTTATCATTGTTTGTTATTTTGAGGAGGGATGACGTCATTACATACCTATTGTCAATACACAGTCCTCATTCTTCCTTAGGTGTAGCGTTGTTCTTTGACAAATACATTTTTAAATAAGAAGAAAAAGGGAGAGAGAGAGAGAGAAGGAAAAAAAAGAGAGAGAAGAAAGAAAGAAAAAAGTAAAAAAGTAAAAAAAAAAAAAAAAAGAGAGTGAACAAAAGTAAGAAGGAAGAAAAGACACAAGGAAATGAAACAGAGTAAGAAGAGAAATAGGAAAGAAAGAAAGAACGAAAGAAAGAAAGAGAGAAAGACAGAAAACATGGGTCTAGTTCATGCTGCCAGCAGAATGCTCTCACAGCGTGGGCAATGCATGCGTGAGATACTTTATGTGTCAAGGGAAATAATCCTAACAAATACATATTTCCTTATGGGATATACAAGGCTTTTCTCCCTTGATAAGGTAACTTTGGCCTACGATCTGGAGCATCCAGATTTTTTTAACTTCTGCAAAAGCAGTGTGTTTTATACTTTCTGCACAATGTCTTTAGTCTTTTCCCACAATCGTTTTCTCCAGTTATTCTTTTATGTTTTCTTTTTTTAATTTTTTCCATCAATTTCACTCATTAAATCATTCTTTCATTCATTTTATATTATGCTCAATCACTTCTTTATTCATTTATAACTAATTCATTACATCATTCATCATTCATTCATTTATTCATTCAATCATTTATTCATGCATTTATTCAATTGTTCATTCATTCATTCATTCATTTATTTATTGACTAATTTATTAATGTATTTATTCATTTGTTCATTCATTCATTCATCTATTTCTTCCTCTTTCATTAACTCATCATTCACTCCTTAATTAGATAATGCATTTATTCGTTCCCTCATTGTCCTATGTCGGGCAGTTACTTAAGGCATGATTTTCTCCTTGCTTTTCGTGAATTTAAACCGTATGGTGACAATAGAGGGTCTATATGTCATGATCATTATGTAACTACTCAAATGTATTAGGATTTAACATGTCGTGAATTATTGCGGGGCTTCTTTTAGAAGAACGTTACGTTCTGTATACGTCTCTCAACCACCTGATGGCGGTTATCTCGACGGTTCGTTGATAAAAAAAAAGTCCTGTATAGATTAATAATACAAATCCTGTCTTACAACCATTATCTCGACTTTTGGGAGAAAAAAAGGGCGGGGGTGGGGGAAGGAAAAAAAAAAAAAAAAGACAAAAACAAAACTTATAATAATAAAGGATTTTAGAAGAAGGCAAATCAAGATAAACTTTCAACGGACACGAAGTCGGTCGAGACAGAGACAATAGGGTTAAATAAGCGTAAGATGTATGTTCATGTCAAGAAGTGTTAGGCTAGAGTTCGTCCCAGACTGACATTTGATATCCGTCCAAAATTATAAGTATATCATGTCATAACAGCACAAGACTGGATAGTGTATGGAAGTAAAAAAAACACGCACACCACACACACACACACACACAGACACACACACACACACAGACACACACAGACACACACACACAAACAGAAAAAAACAAAAAACAATAAAACTTGTGGATGAAGAGAGAGTGAGAGGAAAGTGTGAGAAAAAGAGAAAAAGGAGAGAATGAGAGAAAGAGAGAGATATGGCGGTTTGGTGGGGGGGGGGGGAAAAAAGGGGAACCCACAAGAAAACCAGAAAAAAAA
>JBCAUA010635540.1:0-15875 GCA_038406235.1 Peronia verruculata
TTTGAAAATTCCTGTTTGTTGGAGGGACGTTAAGACACCCCATTTCCCCCCCCCCCCCCCATCACACACACATATTTCACTCACACACTCATATATCATACACACACATACACAGAGAATTACTTACAACACACATATACACACGTCACTCACAGACTCACACGAAAACCATGCATAAAATATAACGTATCGCAATGTTTGTCGACCCTTATATATCTGAGCTTACAGTGGCAATAGCCAGGTTTGACCTGGTTTTTCTGAGGTTCCAGAACCAGTTTATTAGTGTTATCCAGGATGTTGTTGACATTCTCTGGACCTTTATTTATTGCTTTATTGCCCACCAGCTCGGCGCGCGTATCCACTCCATTAATGGGAAAGTGGGTAAGCTTGTCACTGGATAGGCCATCACAGAGTGACTGTCAACTGTCAGCATCGTTGTACTAACCCAACATCGGTGTTTGTCACCGGAAAATATAGGACTTGTGTCAGTACCTCAAGATCCTGATGCAAATATCGTTGCTGGTCATTGTAAAGTACAGAATTTTATTTGAGAACCGTTTTATTATTGTTAGTGGTGATGGTCTGTAGAATAAATAGAACTTCATTTGGCAATCATTATAATTATTTACATGTTGTTATTTAATTAGACAGCTGAAAAAGCAAGGGCTCTATTTCATTTCTCAACCATCATTGGAACTGTCAAGACAAAACAAACAAAAAAATGTTATGTATGCTATAAAAGAATAGATTTGTATCTAGGCTATACTCGTTTCCTCATGACCAGTCACTTGAGCGTTAGAGCAATTGATGAAGTTAAGTCTTTGGGTTTATTGTTAACAACATAATAACGTTGGATTTCGAGTTCGTTTTGGACCCTTACAGCAGGGTCTGTTGCCAGTTGCTATATTGGGATACCAATCTCTTGCATTAATGTTATATTGTGCGTCGGATTTTTTTTTTTTTTTTGCACTTTTTCATTCCAGCAAAGCTTGCTTGAGGCACAAAGAGATGACTTTTATGTCTCTGAGAGAATTTTATCTGAACATTCCAATGGACCATTCAGATTTATTAGGGGCCGCTACTTTCCCTATCGGACATTGGCCACCGCTTTTTCACACTGGAATAGGGTAGGGAAAGGGACCTTGTGACTTCCCTCCTAGAGATTTACCATTGGAGATAACGAGTGTATATTGACACAAGATGATTTGTTTGGAGCATTGAACGACGTGGCTGGGCTGAAATTTATAGCACTTTCTTTGTTATTCCAACCTTGGCAGGAAGGCTTGTGTAATCCTGGAATGTTAGAGTAAGGGAAATGGGGGGGGGGGGGGGCGGTGGTATGGTTAACAGTTATTGACTCAGGGAACTACTCTGTGATCTCATTATATTACTGAGATTGACAAGTTTTTGTGTCATTTTCTTTTTTTTTTTCAATATCTGAAACAGCAGATTCGCTCTTGCGTTTTTCCAGAGTCGTTTTGAAAGTCTTCCCATGATTATGGCTCTAGACAGACCGCATATAATTCTGGTCCCAGAGAAACCAGAACGAATGTCCCTATTGCTAATTTTACCCATTGAGTCTTATGGTAGGAGAGTCCGTTACATATGCAGCTTTGGTAGTTCTGGTGACGTATGGATAATATACAATCATCTATCCTTTCCTGACGTTGTTGGCGTTAACTTTTGTACCTTGACAACAGGTTCCCTCTATGAAAGAGATTTTTCCTTCAGGTTTTATCAAACGTTCATCACCACATTTTATTCTGTGTTTCTGCTTCTCCCATGTTGTGGCTGGCCTTAATGCGGACAGTTGTCTTAGAACTGAGGGCATGGTGAGGGCGAGATTGGTGTACGGAAATTTGAAACGTGAATTGTCTTGGGCTTTGCTAGAACACTACGTAGAATTTGAAATATGATACTCCGTCATTGTTCATGGAGTAATTTATTTGGTGGGTGTAAGAGGTGGACACATTATTGTACTGGAAGTAATTGCCTCAGGAGTTACATCCCCAATATTATGGTACACCGATTTCTTACAAAACATCATTTGATAGCTCTTTACTGAAAGCGGTGTGTAGTAAGTCTTTTAGCCATGAGGCTTGGGCGATTCCGAAGCCGAGACCACGCTTTTGTGCTGCCTAACTCAACTGTGGCCAAGTGTGACTGGGTGACACCCGGCGCCTGGTGAGACACATGTTTTGGCCTGCTGTTTACCACAATGAGGGCTCTGGTTAAAGGTCATTTATGAAACATTTAACTCGGGCACTGGTTACTTTCGGCGGTTGCTTCTCTGGGTACTGTTAACCTTAGCAGTGCCAAGGACCGGTCACACCAAATTACATCATATGAAAATAATGGAGTATAATAACAAGGGACTCATCTCGTATTGCTTTTACTCCTATGCTGTCGGTACATGAAATTGCGAATGTCTTTGTTGAAACATTAGCGGGCAGTTTTACACTCTAAGGGTTAATCACTAGGCATCAGTCATGGCTTTGTCTAATGGTATCTATCTACCCAGTGGAATCCGCGGGCCTACAAGCAAGGTGATGAAATCTCTGACTCATGACGGAGAGATTACCAAGGGCCAACTCCCGCAGCTGTAACTCTAGACTATAATACTGCAGCCCCTTCAGAGAACATCAGTTGCAAAAAACGTATTAATTAGTAGTCCGATCTTCTCTTTCTTTGTACGTTTTAATGACTCTCCGTAAAACTTGGTCAGTATAGCTGTATCTTTTCAATCGTATGAGTAGAGAATTTAATATTCTCTGCTTTAATTGTGTGCCTTCTTTGAACAGGGGAAATATGAAAAGAGTGTTTGAAGCACTCGGAAGTTTTGAGTAAGAATGTAGAAGTTGCCTTTGTCTTGTGGATGTTTCAAATCTTAGCAATCACGGAACAGAATAGCTCGATTCACTAACGGTTGATGATATCAGGTATACGAATCTCATGAGCATTGAAAGGGAATTGTTTACCACAGTCACTCGACATACGGCTCGTGCGTCATTGCGGCATTTAGAGACAAGTCGGAACACAAGCTTGGTGCGGGGCTGACAATGACACAGCCAAATCCAGTGTACGCGGAGAAGCAGATCTATCAGATTGCAAGAGAAGCTTTGTGGAAATGCTATAGCATAATCCAGCCCGGGTCTTGTTTCACCGACACAAAGAGGTAGATCACAGTAGATGTCACGTCGGCCTTGTCGTTCTTTAGTTGTTTTGAAATGACAACACGCTGGTACAAGGGCATTCATTTGTTTATGTGTCCAGATGTTCTCTAAGGGAAATCCTCATTCAAACCGTACAGCTAATTTATCACACATTTTGATCATTCGCCCCATTCCCTGACAACGATGTTTCCATGAAATCACGAATGAGTTTTCCGATTTCTTTTTTAACAAATCGCGAGCCATACGCAATTTTTAGAGCGTGATTGTGTTGTCTTTGTTCTGACTGTGTTGTCTTTGTGATAACTTGTACATGACCAGAAAGGGAAATACTAAATGGTGCTGAAAAACAACGCGTTTTGTCATAAAGTGTTAGTGGTGTTGAGGTTACTTTTTTTTTCCTCCTCACATTCAAGTCTCAGCACTTTGCCATAAAATTGTTCAGATACATTGGTAAGGACCCCGCGCCATATTCAGATCACGTAGAATCCTTTGCATATGTACCAACGACTTGACGGAGACCCGCGGGTATTTTGGAGATAACTGATATTACACTCTACGTGACAACTTCTCCATTCATTTTGTCTGGCCTCACCCGTGTCGGTGTCAGGGAAGAAAGGGCGGGGTGACTGCCATATCCGAGCTACCGCAAGGGGAGACAACAACGACACACCTTGTGTTGTCAGTCAGGTTGCTGGGCCCTCGCGTGGCACTCGGCACATCCGATCTCATCTCTTGTTGTGGCCGGAGAACGGAATACGACAGAGCGACACCAGAACATCACCTTTTTTTTTTAAAATCACCTTTTCTTGTGCATGTGAATGTCGACCCTTGAAAGCCTTGTTGTCTCAGGTGCTCTTGCCATTGTTTTGGAGAAATTGCAGCTGTCTGGAATAAGGACACTTTTCCGTGAAAATATCTTCATCCTGAACACTCACATGGCGTTAACTAATTTGTCATGAAGTTGGCGCTGAAGAGATTTTGGAACCCAAGTATTGGTTTATTGTGGGTGTGAGGGGGAGAGAGGGACAGACGTCCGAAATGACGAGACCTAAGACTGCCCTACGTAGTAAGTTTCCCATTAAAACAACAACAACAACAGATATTGAGATGTTGGCAGTGGTTGAGCAATTTCCTGGCGTTCGAGGAGCTTTGATTGAAATGTTAGCTGGCTCTTTCTTATGTCATAGCTCCTAAAATTCATCTTCTTTGGACTCGCCGATTGGCTCATGTTGATGCTGGTGTTGCTGAGGTGAAGGGGAAACAGATTTGGGAATGGGGGAGGAGATAGGGGAAGGGGAGGAGGATTAGGAAAGAGGAATAGAGTGATTAGAATTGAGTCTGATCTTTTCTGCTTTTCCACCGTGCTGAGTTGTTCTGTATAAGGCGGTGTGCTCTGACTACACATCTGTGACCAGCTGTCACTAAAGCAGTGGGAGGTAGCATCGATTTTCAGCCTGGTAACCACTGCAGGGACCGTTTCACGTGTGCATGTCTATCTGCCTGTCTACCTTTCTGTCTGTCTATCTTTCCACCTGCCTGTCCTCCTGTTATGTCTGTCTATCTGTATGTTTGTCCTATGTGTTTTTGTCAGCCCCTTTGTCTGCCTTTCTGACTGTCTCTGTCTGTCTATCTGTTTGTCTGTCTGATCCCCCCCCACCCCCCCTCTCCAATCCGGCCCTCTGTTTCCCTTTTTTATATAAGGTTTTCAGACCTTTTCGATTCATAATTATGTCTCACATGTACAGAGAGACCACTTTTTGTGATCAGTTATGATCAGAACGTTCAAAACATGCCCACTCACTAAACGTCTCCATACTCCCCTATTGACCACCTTTCAATTCCAGACTTTGCCAGTTTCTGAGATTCCTTTAATTCGAGGAGAGATCTAGTTCCTTTCTGTTTTCGCCAGTAATGTACTATGCTCAGATAACATGTAATATTGTAATACTGTATTAATCTTGCAACGACTGTGGTGATGGTGTGGGTCGTTGCTGTGGTGGACGTGAGACAAGGGAGAAAGGTTCTGATTGTTTGTGTGGGCAGGTTGGGGGGGGGGTGGAGGGGCGGAGGGGGAGTTAGGCACTCATTGCTTACCTTGATTGTGCAGATATGATAGAAAGCTCGCAGGTCGATGGGCCTGTGTACAGAAGCGATTCGGTTGTTTACCAGAGTAAAGCGAAATTTATAGCCCTGGTTCTACCAGCTGTTGCATCACGGATCAGTTTTTCTAAGCCTCTTGATATCCTCGGCCGTGCATGCGAGATCTCCATCCATCCATAAATTTGCTGATGTTTGTAATATGTTGCCACACAAAACGTCGAGATCAATACAGTTTTATGGCAGCTTACAGTTTGGTAGGAGGGTATTTGCACATCCATGGTAATATATGTGCTTAGGGAATGGAGTGGTCCCCACACATAATGGGCTAACGTAGCAGATTTCAAGTTTGTAGTGTCCTTGGGAGATTCGGGAATGTGAGAAAACGAAGGGAGTGGGAAACTGGACATACTTCTCCAATGTCTGGGTAAAAAATACGGGGAGTCATAGATTCCGAAATTCGGATTCTTATTTTTTTTTTCTTTCATCTGCATCACTTTGATGGTCTTTCTTTTATGTAATTAACCTCCTTCCACTCTTTGTCCGTATCCCACCTCACTGCCGCCAACCGCTGGCATCGGATCACATTATCATGTAAACTTACTTTCCTGAAGATGCCGACATAGGCTGGTAAACTAAGGATCTAGTGTTGGAACTGGCATATTCAACTAAAATTCGGTGTTAAGTTTGTTCTTTGAAAATTGAGAGCAGTAAGGTTTGTGTCGGACGTGGTTATAGTCATTTCAGACAGGAGGCAGAGAAATTGGATTTAAGAAATATATCATGTATGAAGGTTTTTCAATTAAGAACATGTATGTTACAGTTGGAACTCTTTTAGACTGTCTATATCTTCCATTATGAGGTCTGGGGTATTCTGCTGGCTAGTTACTCAGTTGTTTTGTTTGTTTGTTTTTTGTTTGTTTGTTCATTTGTTCTGCCGGTTAGTTCGTTATTATATCTCATGTCGAGCGTGTTTGTTTACACTTTATCAGTTCAAGAGTCTGAGTGATAATGTATGAATGTTTGACGCCACAGTTTTCCTTGTCTCTTTCACAGATGCTGCCGGTATCATCCGCCATATGCTGACAGTGACCGCCTCCCGTCGTGCCACCATAGAGGACGTGCTCCGCCATTGGTGGGTCAACTTTGGCCACACCCATATGCCTAATGACATGCCTTACAGCCCGGAGGAGGAACCCCCCATCATGCCATACGTTCTGTCTGCAGAGAGCAACTCCTTGACCTCTGACCCCCCGGTCATCATCCACCACCGGAACCAGAGCAGTATTTCCTCAGACTCGGATGTGGAACTGGACTTTAGGCCCAGCCGGTGGGGCAAGCGCAACCTCAAACTGGACAGTTCTGGCAACAGTGTCTCCTCCTCTGTAGCCGGTAGCCCCGCCCCTACCCCAGACACTTACAGTTTTTCTATGGACGACAGCAGCGCTGAGGACGATCCGGCAACCATAGCCGCTGGCTTGCTCAAACTGCCGCCAGATGTGCTGGAGATTCTGAAAGGCTGCAGTAGTAAATCCCTGGCAGCTTTGTTGGGCACGGACAAGATATCCACTGGTTTTGATATGGACATGACTGACCACAGCAATGCCACAGAGAGTCCAGCTGATACAGATCTGACCAAAGAGGAGAGTTCGGGACTGGACAAGACATCGGCGTCTGTGTTCGATTCGGAGAGGAAGCCCAAACGAGGGATCTTGAAAAGGAAAGGCAAGTTCTCTGGAGGAGACAGCGGTTGTGTGATGCCAGAGGAGATGAGCGGAGCCAGACCAGAGGACAACGCCATTCCCAAGTCTGGACATCTTCCCCGGAGACTGCCCTCCTTCAGAGATGAAGCTCATGGCATCTTTGCCTGCAAGCACCGTGCTAGTCAGCTGTTGGACAGTCCTGCGGGCAAACTGAGCCCAGAGAGCTGTAGCAGTGCCATTACCCACCACCACCACTCGGCCTGGAGCTATTCTTCCCCTGCACCTCATGGGCAGCAGCAACCACAACTACAGCCACAACACCATCAACCACAACCACAACATCAAGCTCCACCCCAACAACAGCAACCAAAGCAAGCTGAGTGGGAGGGCTACTCCTCCCCTGGCCCTCACAGACAACATCTACTCCCACAGCATCAGCCACAGCAGCATCAGCAACAGCACCACCAACCGCAGCCAGTTTCTCATCAGCAAGCTGAGACTCTCCTGCCACCCACAGCTCAGCATGCTCTTGTCACTGCCTCCACACAACCATTACCAAGCCACTGCCTCACACAGACTGTTGCCGTTTTCAACTCCTCCACACTCAGTTCCAACTACACCAACACCTGCCACGACATCGACGCCGCTAACGGAAACCCCCATCCCTGCCCCACTCTCTCACAAATCTCACCTCCCCAGCCAGAAATGTGCCAGAAAAAAGACATTGCCTCTGTAGCATCAGGGGACAGCAGCCACACCCGCAGTGATAGCCCGAGCTGCAGTGGTAGTAGCACATCCAGTCGAGAGCCAACCAAAGTTGTTCACAGACCTAAAAGTATCCTGAAGAACTCCAAATTCTCTCCTTTGGAGGAGGCCAGAAACAGACTCAGTATCAGTAGCCTTGGTTCCAACTCTTCCGCCGACATTCTGGATTTGTCATATGATAGTGGAGACAGCGATCACTTTGTCAACCAGGAGCTGCAGTTGTCTCCTGTCAGTGGCGACGCCAACAGTAACTTTCTGAGCACTGCCGGCCAGGACGAGCCGCAAGGAAGGACAGATGTAGAGCAAGGGATGAGCAGTCTGGCTGTCACAGAGACCTCGACAGGGATGTCACTGCCATGTCACCAGCGCAGTCTGAGTGACGAGAATGCCGAGATTCTGGACAGCAAGTCCTCCTTGCTCTACCGCCTCACTTGTGACGCTCAAAGTTTGTTATAGACCAGTTATACGCAGACACAGGACCACTGACTTGTATCATAGTTGTAGTAGATATGCAGAAAAATGGACCAGAATCTTGCTTATTTTGGCTATACAGAAATACAGACTAAAAGTGCTTTGATTCATAGTTTAAGTTAATAATGATTCCATTTACAACACAGATAATACACTGCTGCTTTACTGTCCAGAATACAGAAACAGGTTTCAAGCACTTTTTTTCTTCGTTGTTGTTGTTTAAAATCTATATGAGAAGACAAGTATACATCAAACCATCTTTGTCCTAGACGTAGGCTACAAAACTACAGATTAGAGCCCTCATTTTTGTGTTGTACTATTCAGTAATACACATGTATACCACAGATATCTTCATTTACATTATGCAGGAAAATAAACCACACGGATCTTGATTTTAATCATACACACCCTAAAGACCACAATTAATGATGTGATTATGGAAAAGGCCTTTGATCAGACAATTTACTTTATTGTACTGACGTATGTAATATTGCATGGTCATCAAGCAAGGGTACAATTAAAATGTACTTGTCACGATACTTGACACAGATTGTAATAGTTCCATCCATGTACACATTTCATGCCTGACCAAAGCATTATGCAAGCCTGTTTGCCTTCACAAGCCTTCCTATATAGAATCAAAATTGGCCACATCCATTCCACATTTTTGCCTTGGTCATTTTTTTTTTTCAAGTTGTTCAAGTTGTTCCACATGTATTTGCTTACTGTAATGGTAATTCATTTTGTTTCCTCTGATGTAATGAGAGTTTGGCATTAGTATTTCATTCTTAAGTTTTTAAGATAAAATTGGCTTTGTTAATTGCCAGTATAATGTTTGTCCTTATTATTTAATTTTTGTTCTTATTGCCTATAGCATAAAAAAAAAAGTGATTCAGGCAAATCTAAAGTTTGCTGAAAAGAAGCAGTTTCTGTGTAAAAGTCCTCATTTCAAAATTGAGAGTAACCATCAGTCAAGAACCATCCATGTATTGCCTGGTCAAAGACACATTGGTTACTGTTTGTACTAAAACAGTTAATCTGCACTTTCTCAGCAAACTTCAGAAATTTGGAATGAGCTGAAGGCATTATAATTGCCCTATGCAAAATGAATTTTTAAACCTGTACTTTTTTTTTCAAATTAGAAATACGTTTAAAATTGTTGAAATTTTATACAGGAAGACATGTATCATATTCAGAAATTTATATTGTTGCTTATGTCATCTATCATTTGCATAAGTAGGATAGTGCAAGCCAAGAGTTGTGATGACACACAGGGGTATCTTTGCAGCAGCTGCATTAAACTTTAATTTAAAGTGGAAGGTCACATATTCTGCTATAAATTAAAGATATAGTCATTGTCAGCCAACTTCATTTTTTCAGTTACATCTCAAAAATATGCACCGTATAAGTACATAGAGAATCATATGTGAGATATTTCTCATAAAAATATCTCTGGTTTGGCAACACAACTGTGGACATTACTGTAACCCATAGCTACGGAAATTGGTAGTATATTTTCCATGAAAGTATGTTGTATTACCACATAATGGAATCGGTCATGAGGTATTACTTCATTGAAAATCTCTGTTTGGCAAGAAAATGCCCATATCCATGTAGCCTAAAATGTCAGAAATAGACTGCTTTTGTCCTCTTAATTCAGGGTCTCCTCAGACCAAGTATCCTATCTACAAGATATATGTCTGGGATATTCTACATTGCAGAATCACAGTTTGGTACCAGAATGCCAGTTAGATCATGAACCCAAAATTACAGAATTGAAAGTAATTTTCACCATATGCAAATTTATTATAAAAATAAATATCATAGCAACATTACGCAGAAGCAAGTTTCAGATATTCACTGTCACAAAATCTCAGTTTTTGGCTCCAGACTGCCTTTGTCACTGTAATCCATTATTACAGAAACTGGTTGTATTGTGATTTTTCACATATTTGCCCTGAGAAAATGTAAGTTTAATTTAGATTCATGTTTGAAATATATTTTTTGGTATCTGAAAAATCTCTGTTGGCACTAGACTACCAATGTTCAGGTAATCTAAAATTACAGAAAATTTACCGTACTTTTTGTCCTAATCAGATTAGCAAGTGGCTGTCGTTACTTTGATAGGTGGATGATTTCTGCCAAGAGCTTATGCATTTTTGACTCTCATTCACTTGCCTCCATTCCTTCCTATAAACACTGAATCCATTTTCACAGAGCTTGTTGTATGTGCATTAGGCTGTTTATTTATTTAGACTTTTCAGTGGTAAAGACCTGTATATTATGCATGTGTTTAGTGCTTGACATAGTTCTATTTCCTACTTTATTGACTGTGTTTCAAAATTTGACACAGTGTCAGTAGTGACTAAACTTTCTGAAAATGACCTTTGTGTATTTATTGCATGTGATTAATTGTCATGAGTTATTATGTAAAACTTATTTGTACAATTAATTTTTTTTTTTGTGTGGAAAAATGTAACGTTTCTCCTTTTTTTCCCCCCCCTGTTTTGCCTTAGTCTGATATTCAGTGGAGAGTATTCTGTATACAAGAACTGATGCTCAAGATACAAACATTTGCCTATGAAATAAATATTTTGACATATTCGCTTATGTTGATATGGCCAAACTATGTGACCACTGAACCTGCAGCATACATATAGCTGGGACTGTCTACTCTGATCTTCTTCTTTATTCTCTCAAACCATTCTTTGATTTGATTTTTTTTTTTTTCATTTTTCACTGTCAATATCAGCCATTTCATTTACATTTTTTTAAAAAGTATTTAATATTTCTTATTGTTTGTTTGTTTTTTTCTTTGTATGTGCCAAAAAAACACACATCTTTCAAAGTGGAGGGAGTAAAACATGGTGAAACATTGCATGTTATTCTGGAAGCTGTCAGTTGGCCTACTATGGTTGGTCAGACATCATTGGTCTGATCTGAACGGGTCAGCCTGGCATGATCAGGGTTTTTCTGTCAGGGGCAGAACACCCTGTCCTGATTATATGGACACAAGATGGGAAAGTCTAATGGTGGCCGCAGTTGACCCAGAAGTATCAGCATCACCAGATCTTTCACCCTGGGACCAGGTAGTGGTTGTACTATTTATCATTGTTCATTCTCTCACAGAGGTGCAACCATCCAGTTGCTGTTGTTTGTTTTCAGATTTGTTTATTGTAAAAACTATCATTTGACATTTGGGATTGCTTATTATTATTATTTTTTTTAAGAAGACCAAAATTGTAATAATAATTACCAAGAATAATGAGCTTTATCTGGAGTGTTCAGTTAATCTTGTCGCTATGTCACCATCCAACATTTCACTTCAAACTTTGAAACTTTGAAGTGAAAAGTTCCATGAATGATATCTTGTTTACATGTGCCACCCTTAAGTGTCACATCATAAGTGACATTGTGACATCTTTCCATTAGCTCTGTACTTCAGAATGAAGGCACACAAGTACATGTATCTCAATGGTCAATACTTTACATCTCATGCGTGCCTCATTTTTCAGGCTGAGAGAGCTGAGAAATGCAGAGATAGCACTGACTGTTGAGATCTGGGTATTCATCCATCAGTATTCTTTCTACTTCACAAAAACTTTGCTGGGTACGCATTCTTATTTACACGGTGCTACATATGTCAGTTTACGTTGGTTTCTCTCATTTTTCACTTTATTGGAGTTTCTGTCATGTATGAAGCCTGACTCTCATCAGTGTTGTTTGAATTAAAATTTTTCTGTCCAGGAAACTATAGCTAATAAATCTGACCGAAAGAATTTTAGAACTAAATAGGTGAACTTAAAATCTACATAATTATTTTAATTACTTAAGAGACTCTTCAAGTTCTTTCCAATTGAGCAGTTTTCATATTTTTGTGAATCAACAGCTTTTTTGTGCTGTGCAAGACACATTATCTGAAAATATAAGAGATTTAAATATTTATTTTACTTTAAATTCCTGGAATCTATGGAGCCTAAAAATACAGCAGCATAAAAATGGGACATAAAACAAAACTAAATTCAGTTTTGGCCACTGAGAGTTGGGAAATCAAACATGAAGAGGTAACAATTGTTTTGCTCACTCCCTTTTTGAATGGTTGTCTGATGTGTAACAAATTTTATACAGAATGATAATTTTGTTGCATTGTTGTTCCAGGATTTTTAAAATATTTTTATTTTTTGTATTAGGTAAATGTTGTTATTGTGAAAGCTGTGTAAAGAGAAAATTGTTGCGGAGCTTGTTTTTTTTTTTTTTCTTTTTTGACTTGTATGCTTCAAATCGATGAAAAGACTTTACATGTTGTTTCCGATTGTGTTATGCTTTTCAAGATCGGCTATTGTAATGCAAATGATAGATTGTCTGTATCAGTGTCCAACTATTTGTGTTCCCACCATTTTCAGTGTTCTTGATTTGCTCATTCCCTCGGTTCAGATACAGGAAAACTTAGACTGAGAAAACCACTCTTCAAGTAGTTGCAAAGTGTAGTTCTATACTTGTAACTTGTCGTTGTGTTCACACATTATCATTGTACAGGTTGTCAGTAAAGTTACTATACAGGTACTTGTGGGGCTCCAGCCTGTTGAAATGCAGTTTATGAAAATCTGGTCATTATTTCGATAGGTAAATTTAGCCAGAGACAGTTCCTTCCATGAATTCATTTCATAGAGTTGCTTTTAGTATGCCTATTTCACAGAGTTATTTTCAGCCAACTGTATAGTAACTCTACGGACAGCCTATATAACATTCTGCAAACTTCAATCTTATCAGAATTGCTTCATTTTGTTTTTCCCCTTCTTTTGATTTTTAAAAATAAATTCTTCTTCATATCTTTTTTTTTTCTTTTGGTCTAAAAATTGCCATCTCTACTTTTATTTCTGGTGAGCACCATTGGAAATCCTCCTGTATACAATCTAAGCTTTTCCGTGATGTGCCTTTGGCTTGATGTCTTGAACTCCCTCTGTCTATTTTGTCCAGCCAAATTCATACCAACTGACTTTGCTCCAATTGTCTAGAATTCTGTTGTAATATCTCTAGGTCTAAATGTGGTTTCACTAAAGCTGCCTACAAGACTTTCAGCTGTCCAATTATGATAAATAATAATTTATCATAATCTAGCTGTAAATTTACAACTGTTTTACTGTCAATCTGCTGTCTTAAACTGTTTGTCTGCCTATAAAACTCCAGCTGTCCAATAAATCTACGATAATTAATCTGTAAATTTACATCTGTTTTACTGTTAATTTATCATCTTGAACCCTTTGGCTCTCTGTAAAATTTCAGCTATTCAATTACTCTATCATAATTAATCTGTAAATTTACAACTGCTTTACTGTCAGTTTACCTTCGTAAACTGTTGTAAATTTACAAATGCCTTTATTTTTACAGCTGTATATATAAGTCTATGGATATTTATATAAGCTGTCTGTCGCTCCTTGAGTTGTCTGTCTGCGTGTCTCCAGTTGTCTGTGAGTCTATTCCACAAATCCTGCCATTTTTCTTCAAATCCTGATATTTTCTTAAAGGAGTGTTCACATGTGAGTTTTTAGCCTCTTGGGGCTTTCCATTATCAGGGGCTATCACTGATGTTTTGGGATGTAGTCAATCATAATGCATAATGAACTAGAGTGAATGAATGAGTGAGTTAATTAATTAATCGGTTAATGAATATAGGAGTAAATGAATCAATGACTGAATGAATGAATGAATAAATGAATGAATGACTGAACAAACGAAAGAACAAATGGTTATTATCCTGTGACTGTAAGTGTGCCAGAGAGAGTGACTGACTGCGTTCAAAAACACAAGAAAAACTTCACGTAGATGTGTGTCTGTCATGATATATTTGCATATGTTGGTTTGTATATGTGTGTGTGTGTTGTGTGTGTGCAGATGTTTTAATTGGAATCTTTGCCTCTGTGGGAAAAAGAACTGTTACTATGACACTATTGAGTTTGCCTGGCTGCTTCGATATTGTGCTTGACCTGTGCTTTCTGCATCTGACCCTCAGTTCTACATTTGTGTTTTACATTGTGACACGACCACTTGTTCTTGATGGGACAGAAATAAACAAGGCTTGTTTATTTTTAAATATGGGCTTCTGTTGTTTATACTGATCATTCATACTGATTTATACAGAATTCGTTATCATTCCTCTTTCTGTTGTCATTTCTGTCTTTGTTATTATCATTTCTCTCCTTGTTGTTGTCATTTCTCTCTTTGTGGTTATCATTCCTGTTTATATTGTTAGCATTTCTCTCTTTGTTGTTATCAGTCCTGTCTTTGTTGTTGTCAGTCCTCCTCTTGTTGTTATCATTTCTGTCTTTGTTGTTATCATTGTTATCATTGTTATTATTGTTGTTCTTGCTGCCATTATTATTATTGTTATTACTGTTGTTGTTGTCCTTGATAATGTTTGTCCTGTTGTTGTTGTGTTTCTGTGTTGCGTTCTAATTGTGGACGTAGTTATCTACGATGATAATATAAAGGTTGCCATGATATTGTCCAAAAAGTTCGAAGATTGGCCAGAAGCATCTCTTTTTTCAGTTTGTTTTTACATATCAAGTTTTACAGATCTTATGGAGTTACTTTGCCAACAGGCAGACCATCTTAAATTTTAAGACATTCGGATAAAACAAAAGAGATAAAAATGATGGTGCTAATAATTGCCCTGACTATTGTCCTGACGAAGAGCCAAGCGGGTTCGAACATTTGGCAGAGATTTGATCATCACAATCAAGTTGTTTATAGATTTCTGTGTTATTTGTTTTTCGTGAGTTGTTTTGTTAGTTGCCCGTCCGACAGTTCTATTATTATTTTTATAAAATGATGGTGCTAATAATAATGATGGAGAGACAGTAGTTTCAATTCGGCAAACATACAGGCTGCCTGAGCATTATACTTATCAACGAATGATCACATTTTACTACGTGCTTTTACTGAATTCAGTTGCACAGCACAAGATTTCTGGAAAAACCCAAAGTGGAAGTACGCCTACCATGCGCTTTCCTACGTCATTTAATCATTAACACTATTCTCTACTATTATTATGTGGGGGGCTTCTACTTTCAATAGGCTCTCAGGGAAAGGTTTAAGCCATAGATTTCCAACCCACCCTAACAGGGTCAAACCAAGAAGTGAGGCAAACTTACGGCAGAGGCAAGGTCAAGGACGTGGATCAATGGAATTTCACCGAAATGCTGGGGACGTCTATTGTTAAAACTCTAACATCAGTGTTTTGAGTACTCAATTCTGTCTCCCACTTGCCCCTTTTCCCACTCCACCTTCTTCATCATTGCTCGGTCCTGGGAGAGGCGAAAAATCAGGTCATTGGGTCAGAGAATCACGCCTGGATACATGCGGTCTGCCTTAGCTGACCATGATAGGTGGGACATCTTGTCCAGTGTGTCAACTGGTCTGCCTGAGTGACCGTTACTTCATTGAACTGGACCTATGTCATACACTTAAGCAACTGCAGCTGCATCACCATCGGCATTTGCTTACACCCATGGGTGAGGACTAGGATTACATCACACTACCTGTTTGGCGACCTGTTACACTACAGCATACCTATCCTTCTATCTGTTAGCCTGTCTGTCTGTCTGTCTGTCTGTCCTATCTATCTATCTATCTATCTATCTATCTATCTATCTATCTATCTATCTAT
>JBCAUA010635649.1:0-15873 GCA_038406235.1 Peronia verruculata
TCAGACACTTTTTGACTGCTTGCTGAATAAAATGTATCCAAAGTGCGCTCAGGTAGAACGAACTGAGACGGTCTCCTCGTCTCCTGACACCCGATAGCCTGGACCCGCCCACAGCTCCCGGACTAGTCAGAAAGGTTGGAGACCATGTGATGAAAGAGGGATGGTAAACCTACCATATAATGTAATTATTTCACTCATCACAAACAAGGTAGATTTTGAAAGTCATTTTGTCCCATCTCCTATGTACAAAAACAGTAGCTAAACATGAAACATCAGTTTTCTCAAAATGTGAAAAATGGAAATAGAGCGACAGAGAACTGAGCTCATAATTTTCTGTTGATGTGTGATAGAAGCTTGAAGATGTGGTGATATTACAATTGAAGACACTAGAATGAAGTACTTTTCAAGAAAATTTCTCTGAAAAACTGATTTTTCTTTTTTTTTTTCCTCTTTGTTCTGAGGTCACAGTATGCTGTTTCAGTTACTTCAATTTTCTGTTTTATTTTTGGATCCTCCTCCTTAAGTTTTTTTTACTGTTAAGCAAGCCAGGTTTGAATGGGTACCCGACTATAGACAGTGGTTGATAATGTTTGACTGATAAGGATTTGAATGCCTAGCAGGCAGCTGCCTTGTATGCTTCCCAGGAAGCTGAGAATGTTTATGAGTGTCTTCTTTGGATCTGCTGGGGTAATAATAGATTGTAAAACGCTTAGAGCCTGTAATTATAGGGATAAGCGCTATATAAATACTCTCTATTATTATTATTATTAATCCCGTACCCTCATCGTTCTTTTATTTTTTCCCCATGGGAGCTTTCTTGGCCTATGGAAAATAGTATATTCAATACATGTGATCTGTGAGTTTAATACATGTACTTTTTGTTGTCACGACTTTACTTGTGGGCCTCCATATATGTAATAGCAAGCCAAACGTGACAAGAAAGTCCATGAGTGGGTTGACAAGTTGATTGGTCAGATTGCTTTTTTCTTGTTCTTTCCCGTTTCTGTTTAGTTCTGTAGAAATAGGAAAATTATACATGGTACTAAGGTAAGACATTTTTTCACTTCTGAATTTGAATCTCAATTTGTTATAGAGGTGAATGGTTTAAGTTACATGATCTTGGAAAGCTGGATGACAGATATGGAAGAATGTAATATTAATTCTCTTAGATTTTCTCTTATTTTATTTTACTTTTTTTCATTGATAACTGGAGAAAATAGAATTGAATGACAAACTTACGTTAAGTAGTTAAGTAGCTGTTGGTGGTATTACATGTAGTTTGGTGATCACAATCTATCGTTTTTCTTTTTTTTTTTTTTTTGTAATGGTGATGGAGCTGTTAATGGGCAGTTGTAGATAGTAAATTAAGGTTCTTTTTTTTTTTCTAAAACCCTTTCAGTTTCAGTACATATGACTTTACCAACAAAATATGTGAGACTTTATAATTGTCATTTTATGTTTCAAATATCCCATATGTGTCCTGACAACAGTTGATGTCAGAAGATTATCACTTTAAGACAGCGCATTGTTGCTCTCTGTCATCATTTAGATATTGGCCAGTGGATGTTCCAGAGGATGTTGTTCTCTACATAGAAGGGATAAAATGTGTCACTTTTCCTGGAAGGAAAGGGGGGGGGGGGGCTGAATGCTATGGTGACTAATTTGTAATGGGAGATCATTTCACAGATAATCTGCCCATTCCAAAAGAGGGATTTGTGTTAAGGGAGATCATTTTGACCAGACTTGTACTTCCCTTTGCCAGATGAAAGATGAGTCGAGCAAGTAGTGTAAAGAGGAAAACTTTTAAATCCTTGTACTGCTTGCCATTCAAAAGACTGATTGCCAGTAATAAGAAGAAAACATTCTCTTTACATCATATTTTTAAAAAAAATTTCATGGTGTATATTTCAAGCAAAGGGGGCAAAAGTGATTTTTTTCTTCTTTGCACTGTTTGTTCAATCCCTCTTTTATCAGGTAATGTAATAGGACTGAGCACAATGATCTCCCATTGCCATTGAAAAGTTAAGAGTGTAAATTAAATATGGTATTCTTTTGTAAATCTACATCATGGAGAGTATTGCAAGCATTGCAATTCAAAATTTGTCCAACATAAATGAAGTTAAAAAGGGGAAAAAAATCTTTGGTTCTATTTCTAGCATCAGAAATGGCAACACTATAATAAAAACAGAATGTCATAAATACTTGATTTATATATTCTGCAGTCATACCAGCTCATTCAAATAATGCTGTTTTGTGGTTATGTTGATAGTGATGCATACATTTGATTGCATAAATTCGAACTAGCAATTTTCACCAGCATTTCAGAAAAGATGGACGCTAATCATTGTTTTTTTTTTTTTTTTTGCAAAGTCTAAAGAAAAAGGAAGAGATCATCTATAAAAAGTTAAACACATATATGCCTTTTTTTGTGTTGTGGTATTCAGACAATTGGCTGGTGCATCTGTATCAGCAAATACACACATTTTTCTGAACTATTTTTGTTGTGGAATCTTAATATGTGTTGCTGGTATGTTCTCACATACAGATCTTCATTGTGCTGTATGGCATGGATTATTTTATAATTATATATTATTGTGATAACCTTTTTTTTTCGTAATATTTTGATACTCCAAGAGTTATGATGTATTTTATCTAATAATTAATAAAGCTATTGGCACAGTGATGATCAACAACATACAATGAAATCTTTATTGTTCCATTCTTCATTTTTGTGAGTGATCAGTAAAAAGTTATAGAGTAATTTGAAAATATTATCACCAAAGGTAATCATGTTAGTATCTTATATTTGATCTCACGAGTCGTTCATTTTTTTTTTCCCCCTTATACACAACTCTCAGCAATACATATCAAATATATGCAGTGATGGTAATGTTCATTAGTTCAAATTCATTACATGTATTTTCATCAGCCAACAAAGTCCTTGAAATGTAACAAATTGTTTCTACTTAATAATGCATGAATTCCATCCCCATGGCAGTAAAGGTTTTTCTTGCGGACATCTCGAACTAAGTAGGCTAAAGTTTCTAAAATGAGCAAATTTTAACCTGAGAGAAAACATTTATTTTTTTAAAAATCAACAGTTCAAAAATGAGCACGTAAGTTTATGTTAACAAGAACATTCTTTTTTTCCTGAAGCAAAATAAGCAAACACATAAATTTGCATGGATACATCTATCTATATCACACTCAATCATTTGATCATTCTTTGATACAAGTGCATTTATCGGATGTCAAAGAAGGCTTTGTTCAGGCAATGAGATTAAGATTTTGCTGACCATGGAGGCATAAGAATGAACATTGGACTTTAGATTTTATCTTGGCACTTAAAAGTTGCTCTAAATTACCCAGGTTAAATATATTGAACTCATTCACTCTGCAGGCTATTTGACTTTCAGGCGAATCAATTTATAATTTTATACCTTTGTAGCTGATAGATCAGCTATGCAAATGCCTCAGAGAAATGGCTAGTCAAGGTATCGGCTTGGTGGAGTGAATGACTTGAGATTCATATTCCTTTCCATGGCTAGCTCTATACATGAAAAACCTGCAATCATGGTCATTCTATCCGGTCATGCAACATGCATATTTTATTGAAAAGTAAAATGATTTTTTTATTCATCTGTTCTAGTAATTTGGTGAATAAACATTAGATGAGGCACTAACTGCAAGTATTCCAATCCTACTCCTTCATTCTGTGATCATTCAATAGTAGAAATTCATCTGAATATCAATCACTCACTCAATCATTTCCTAGCTGGCAAGCCATAGATTACAGTTCATACTGGCAAGCTATAAATATATATAAAACAATCATTCTATCATAGAACAAAGAAATGAAAACACTGTTAGATTTTTATGAAGAGGAAAATGACCAATTCAAAGCTGCTACAGCCCCAGTTCTGTTTTTACTTTCAGAACAACAGGACATGAAACAAAATTGTGTGTAACATTTGGCTGATAATGGATATGGTACTGTCTGGACTGGACTTGTTCATACCGGTACTTTATTCTTTCAGTCAGAAATGCAGGATTTATTAGAAAATAAGTGAGTAACAATACAGTAGTCTCTGCCTAAGAACCCAGTTGTCGGGAGACAAAAAAAAAAGCGGGCTCTTAGGTGGACAGATTCTTAGGCAGATTGAAAAGTTACACATTGACCACAGATTGTCTTCACTTCCATGATTAGTTGATTGTTACCGTTAGTTAAAGATTTTTCTATGTGAATAAATACAGCCTTCTTCCCTATGTGTGTGTTATAATTAGATTTAGTTATTCCCGATCTTTTTAGCATATAGTTACATCAATACTGCCCAGTGGGTAAACGCCGGATGAGTTTTCACATAACGGTATCACTGTTGAAAACATGATATTGCCCGAGTGACTCAAGTGTTTACAGACCAATCGAGATAACAAAAGAGCTGACCAGGCAGGAGACTAAACTTACTCCTCCTTATTCACAAAGCCAATCACAGGTAGACTGTCCCACGTGTTGTCAGAGAAATGGTTATGGGTTAATCAACAATGTGGCCTGATTATGCAGTCGTACATCAACCATCACTTCCATTCCTTTGTCTACTTGTTCTCTCCACCCCGTCCCCATTTTACCATATATCTAGCACTGTGTATTTCTCTCAAGTGGGCAGTATGATGTGAAATTACACCAAATGTACTTGGGTATCTAGATCTGATGCCGGGCTCTTAAACAGATTTTTTTTATTTGAGAGCACTCAAAGCGGGTTCTTAGTGAGATAAATTATAGAGGAAAAATTCCATTTTGCAGCAGAGGCAGGTTCTTAGGTGGACCGGGCTCTTAGGCGGAGGGTTCTTAGGCGGAGACAACTGTATTACAAAACCATACAATATAAATAATCGACAGCATGAGTTTTGAGCAATAAAATTACAAGTAATAGTGTCATTTTACTACATGTATGAGCTTAAATACTGTCTTGCATAGCAGCTGTATCCTAATCTTTTCCTATATATAGATACATAGTTTGAACAAAAAAAAATTACATCTGCTTAGCAGATATCTACTTTCATAAAAAAGAAATTTCTTTCCATGATCATCAATGGAAAATGTCTGTGACATAACTTCAAGATATCAATAGCAAGTATGTTAGGACTTCAATAATGACATTGTATAGATATGAAACACAATATGGTGAAAGCAGATGCTGATCAAGTTTTGAGAATATTGAGTTACTGGAATCACACAAAAGCTATTCATTTCCCTTTCTAGTGGTGAAAAATCTTGGTTTAATTTTGAGTAGAGGTCCAGATGTTGGCAACTAAAGATGACAGGAGGTGGCCAGTTGCTGCAGCTAAACTTAGTGAGAAAAATCACTTTTCTGATAACTAATCTTTATTTAGGTCATATCACTAACTCAGTTTTTTAAATTTTTCACTCATAGATTTCGACGAATTTAATTGTGAAATACATTTTAAAATGGACACAGAAAGGTTTTGTACCAAGACAATAATGTGCGATGCAAAATGCACTCTCAGCTGAAAAAAATCTTTTTCTGCTGGCTTCAATTTGATGATTTTGATTTCAAGGCGTCACCTCATGTATTCATATTGAAGAAATGGAAATTTTTGCCTTAAGGAAATATTGTGTGAGTGGACACACTGTTTTCCAAATCAAAAGGGATTACAATACAAAGTATGATAAGCAAGATTTTGACTTAATTGGCCTAAATCGTAGCATTAATCAAAATGCTTGAATTATACCTTTTGCAGGCTTGGCATAGAAAAAAAAAAAAAGTTTCTTCCTCACCATAGAATCTTGAATCTTATAACTCACAACACACATATACACAAGGCAACAGACAGCATTTGTCAACAGAAGCCAGCTTTTACTCACTGAAGGCCTAAATCTACCTTACCATACTTGGACACCTCACCACTAATGTTGGGGACCGAGAGAAAGAAAATGGTAGACTTAAAGACAATGGTTATCCAACAGTACATTTTTATCACTGTGATCAACAAAAAGATGAGAAAAAACTATGCTGATAATGCATATGAAAATCTTCATTTTATCTTAAATATAAGCACTTCATTAAAATCATTGGTGACATAGAGGTTGTCCTCTGTATCCATTGCAATTGCGCATGGATCTGTGATTCCATCATCCGCTGTCAGCAAATCCTTGATCTTTTCACCTGATGGGGTTAACAGTATGATCTTGCGTTCGCTTCTATCCACAATGAAAATGTGACCTTGGCTATCGCTGCACACACCTTGGGGTGACACCAAATCGTGTGAGCCCTCTGGGGGATACCAGAACTTTACTTTGCCAGCATTGTTCAAACTTAAGATTTTTGGTGATCGAGACAGGTCTGTGACCAGGATGGTACCTCCTTTGGCAACGGAAAGAAACTGGGGGTTCTTCAACAGGACCTGTCCTGTTGTGTGGTCTCGGTCAATTGTTTCACTGATGAAACCATTCAGCCCCACAAAGTCAATGGAGGGTGGCTTTTCAGCAGACAAGATCAGACTACCTTCACTGTAGGCTGCAATTCCTGAATAACTTTTCCCAGTGTGCACTTTGGATTTTAAACTGAGTTTGTCATCCACAACAATTAGATATATGCAGGATGACCCTACAACAGCAGCGAAAAATGGGGCAATGGCCGTCAGGCATTTAGGTTCAGAGTCAAGCTGCAACTGACTGAAGATTTTGTACTCCCTGTCATACTTCCTGGCTGCCATGATGACATTGTCACCATAGGCTGACATGACAACAGTGCCATTTGACATGACAGTGATGTCATAAACTTGCTGCATTTGTCCCCCTCTTTGACGGGTCTGGATGGCTGTCAGGAATCTTGGTTTGGCCAAAATTTTTGTTGGTCTGGGGGCTTCTCCACTCGCGGAATCAAAACTGTTTTGGCCTGAGGCTGAAAATGAGCCTTGCCGAGATCCAGGTTGGCTGCTGCTCTCCCTTTGTGAATCTCCCTGAGTTGTCATAGTGATGCGGCCCAGCTCTGCGATCAGTGTCAGCACTGATCGTCCAGCCTCTAGAGTTTGCTCAAATCTGATTTTGCGTGGGGCGGTGATGGTCTGACGCAGCTCTATATCCTTGGTCTGGTGTTCAATAGCCTCCAGCATGTCCCCCAGCACATTTCGACTCACTGGCTTATTCTTCAGACTGCTCACCAACTCTGAACAGCTTTTGAGTGACTCTATATCATTGCTGTAACTCTGTTGCTCCTGAACCAATCTGTCTTCTTCGTCTGAGAAATTTTTGGCTAGTTCATCCATCAGCTCTGCTTTTCTGCCCTCAATCAAGGTGTAAACTTTGGTGAATGATTGCTCGATTCTCCGCTTCTCCTCCTGCAGTTTATCCTGTAGCAATGCTTTCTGATTTTCAATGTCTTCACTTTGTTGCTGCAGGGTTCCTTGAAGGTCACTCAACTTCTGGCTGATATCATGAACCTGAAGAATCAGAGAAATTCTTTCATGTTAATAGTTTTGAACAGCTTGTCTTCCTCAATGATCATGAGGGAAAAGAGAGAATATTTGAACATTCTAAATATAAAGGCAGTAATATATCATAAATATTAGAAAGATTCAAAAATGAATCAATTGTAATGGTGAATGAAAAAAATAAATGCAGCCCTATAAATACAGATCATGATTTATATGCTTTCTTATCAGCAGAGTGAGTTTGATTTTTCTAAAGCTCTTAGCATTACAGATTTACTTAATGAGACTTAACAATTCAACTCCTCCTGGCATGCAAGGACTCTGCTTTCTGCAATGGGGCCCAAACTTTGAGGAAATGCATGACAGTATTCCTTGGGGAGCAAACAAATAGAGATTATGAAGCCCTTTATCCACACCACTACAAATAACAGGATGAGGTACATCTAAAAAATAGTTTCTCATGGGCAGTATAACATATGCAAAACATCCTTGGTCAGCTCACCCTCAACCACACACCCTTCCCCTTTGATCCTGTGTTCCAACCAAAGACTAACACTTCACATCTATATGAAGAATCTTTTGGTAGATGTCACAAATCAAAACTTGTTCAGATACCCTAGAAATGTGAGTCCAAATCCAGCATATAACTTTGCTTGTTCTTGTAATAATTAGTTACACTGAGTAGCAGTCAATGACACTGCTGATTTGCTTATGGGGAAGTAGAGGATGGGTGCCACTTGGCTCGTATAGTGGGACGATTGACTGCAGCTGGGGGTTAGCAGTGGACAGTGTGAGGGAGATGGTGTGTATTGGTGATGCCTAGTCTGTGTAGCATTGAAGTAGCTAATTGTACTTTTATACAGAATGCAGAACTAAATAAAAATTTCATATGCATGTAGCTGCTGGGTAAGATATTAAATTGCACGTGATACTTCGAGACCAAGATAAATTTCAAGAGATATAGGCAAATCAAAGTGAGTGGTTGAGTTACCCTATAAAGGGCTACAGAGTATAACAGCTTTCTTTAAGAATACAAGTATTTATTTTCAATTGTACTTCTGGTCACATCACTTTCTTTTAATGCCTTTTTGCCACCTCTGGACAGCTATCTTTGTCTTCCTGATCAATTTGTAGGACTGTATGCTGAATTATATAAAGGAGCAATAGTCTGGCCTCCCACTAATATTTCAACTGCCATGACAGAGTTCTCAAAATACAGCTCACTGCAAAAACTTACTCATCTGACTTTGGGATGTCTGTTGTTCAAACTGTTTAATAATAAATGAAAACATAATGATCAGACATTTTATCTTTTTGGTGGAGATGTTTCAAACATATCATTTTATAGGGCTATTTTTATTGCTGCTCTAGTGCACAAAACCAATAAATTGATTTTGTGAAAGAATTCATGGCAGTCAATGACCCAAATCTCAATCAATATAGTAATTTTATATCTTGAAAACAAGTTTCGGGATTTTGTTTTCTGACACTGTGCGCTATACATGGAGAGGATTAAGATTTGTTTTGTTTAGATCCCATTGCATGCCATGCGTTCGTAACAGGTGGCCTGGATGATAACCTGCCACAACTAACATTTTAGAAGAAATCCTTACCTCTGAAGAGATGCTAGAATCACCTGAAGTGTCACGCTGGAGTTTCCCTGTAAAAATGACAGAATATTGTAAACACGTGTGGAAATAGACTCACTACATGTGAGCATAAATTAACAGACAGAGACCAGATCCAGATATATGTGAGAAATGGTGTGTTAGACCAGTTATTGATTTCAGAGTAAGTGGAATAAGCCATGTAATGGGAGCACAATTTGAATAGCCAGTAGTGAAAGCCTCTGATATGAAGAAGTCTGGTTTCAGGGGCAGGTAGTGATCAGGAACAGCACTGTTGATTCTGATACTCACTGACTGCCCTTTACATACTTTGATGTTACATAAGTCTTTATGTACAATGTTATGTATTGTTACTCTAGGGGTGTATAATCACATCTTCGGGTAAAAGAAATCCTGAAAATCAAACAGCTGTGGCCATCTATCATCAAAGCCACACACCTGGCCTATGAAAAACAACTGTATCTTCCTTGTCAACTTAACACCATAACAGAAAGGACAAATGCAATTACATGTATCAGAATTTTTTTGTAGTGCATAAGTCAGTGAAATATGGCTTTTTTCACTATTACTTTATAATAAATTCAATTTTATATATATGGATCTATAATCATCAACAGGTTTAGATACGAAACTATCTGACTTAATTTGGCATGTGTGTCTTTTTATTGTAAAACACAGCAAACAGCCATGGCAAAATGAACACAACTTTGATAGGTGCAGAAGACAGATACACAAGTCCTGTATCAGAAGGTACCCTACTGACTCAGAAGGAGTTCAAAGCTACGAAGAAGAAGGAAGAACACACATCACAATATTACGTTACCATAATTCCAGGACTCAGTACAATGTTATGTGTACCATAATTCTATCTCTCACCTCTCTTGAAAGACCCAGAGTTTTCTTTGGCTTTGTCATCCGAAATGCCCTGCCTCTCCAAGGCTTCCTTCACCATGGCAGCTCCCTTGCCCTTGGCCTGTAGCTCTTGCTGTATGGCCTCTATCATACCAGACAGGGTGAAATTGGTGGGGAACTGAGCCGCCCATCGATTGACTGCCTTGCTGGGGTCTGGCACATAGATCTTCTTTCTGTACAAAGAACAAAATGAGTACAATTTTAGAAGAAACAATATCACCAAAATGGGGTGGTGAAGCCTGTAGCCTCCTTTTGTCTCAGGAAACAATGGTCACTGATGATATATATTAAAAATAATATCACTTGACATGGAGTGATGTAGCAATGTGATAAAATATGATGAGAGATTTTCCTTGTGAGCAAATAAATTTTTGTCTTCAATGGAATACACAACTCCTTTCATATGAAACAATTTTCAACTGATTGCTTTCCCATGCCCATATAATTTCTGGCTCATTAAAGTATTCTGCGATGGCATCAGCAAAAAAAAACAACAACAACAACAAAAACAGCATAAAATTACCCATTTCCTTGGCAGCCAAGAAAAATGAAAAGATCAGGGAGACCCTGTTAAAGGCATGAAAAGAGAACTAATATATAGGTAACATTAAATTTCTCTAGGAATGTTAACCTTGAGTTTCATTCGATTTCTGCCTAGTAAAATCCAATAGTTGCCACTATTGTCATTTTATGACTGTTCATTGTATGCCACTTCCCGTTCAAAGAAATATTAAATTTTGGAAGTGTATTCGGACTCGACCAGTCCTGGTTTCACTGTTTAATAGTCAAAAATCTGTAATAGTGTTCCACTGTGCAATGTCACTTAGTTCTCAGAGCCTAGATGAGATCAGTTAAAAAACTATGGATAACAAAAACAGGAATTTATAGAATTAGGGCAGAACAATAAATGCTGGTTACTTGTGGAAGCAGTAATAATAGCATTTCATGAAAGCTGAAACAGGAAACATTATCAAACTATGAATTATGGGATCAGAGACAGTGAAAAATAGTGACACTGAAATATTAACAATGAAAAATGGTTGTAGTGACTTCCTGGGAGGCAACAGTTGAAATAAAAACAAATAAAAAAAAAACAAAACAGGAACTATCACATACTTGCAGTCAGGACAATTAAATGTTGAATGTCGGCCTCCGCTCATGGCGTTTTCCAGGTACGCCGACAGACAAGCCTTGCAGTAGTTGTGGAGGCATGGTAGGGTCTTGGGCTGGGTGAAGGGATTGGAACACAAGGTACAGGTCAGGTAATCCTCCTGGAGTCGTGCTGAACTCATCTTTGATGGTCAAGCTAAGGAGTGAAGGAAGGGAAGACGAATTAGCCAAGACATCATGCAAATGTTGGGTCACTAGATGAATGAGTCTGAAACCAAATTTTTCTTATACACAAAATTATTGGTGTTAATCGAAAGGGAATGAGATTGAGAGTACAATAATTTAGGAAAAAAAAAATTTTTTTTTGGCTTATGTATGGCTCTTTTGTGCCTAGATTTTCATAATATAAAGTCTTTAGACCCCATGGTTAATAACAATTTTCTCAAAAGTCTCCCATAACATCTCACTCATTTCACCCAGTACCACACCAAAATAAACATTATTCCTCTCAGAACAACACTGGACCTTGGCCAAGATTGCTTTCACGGTGAAATTTAGATCTAGCAGATGACAAATATCTGTATTTGGATCACTCTCATCTCCCTCATTTTTATTGCCTCAGAGGTGAAAACTCTTCTTAACAAAATAAGTTACTGACTTGTATACTTCAATTGTAGGTTATCTTTTTCTGTTGTTCTTTTGAAGGATGTGTTCATGAAAAAACTACTACTGTGTTCATATTAGCTTCTACACAAAGAGCTGAGCACTCCATTTCCATCATGATTATGTAATATGAACATGTACTTTGCCTAATGTTGGCAGATATTGTCGGTCAGGATCAAAGCATGAGTGTCTCTTATGCAGTAATGCTATAAAAAAAAAAAAAAAGAAAAGCAAACTGCTAATGCTTCATGGGTTCATGGAGGAGGGGGAAGGGTGCTTCTGCCAGGGACTAGGCAGTTGTAGGTAAAAATGTTGATATTTGTTTTACTGTACTTCCAGAAAGAACAATAATTTCTGTACCAGGTAGGTCCTGAATGTTCCAACGACTAAAACATTATTACTAAGATATTTCTAAAGAAGGTGGAAGGTAAAAATCCAGCACAAATTCCCTATCAAATTGAGAGGGAATAACAGTATTGCCAACTCTGTTATTCTGCCCCTTATGATAACAAGAACTGCGGATGGAATTCAAATTGGGTCTTGTGGGAGTTTCCACTAAAAAAAAAAAAAAAAATCACTAGCTTTTGAGTGAGGAGCTTATTTATTCAGATTCAATGAAGTTAAAAAAAAAAAGGAAATGTCTCTACATGAGATATTAGCTGATCAAATGCCAGATATAGATGCCAAGGCCAAATCTGAAACTCAAAAACTAGAGAGAAATCGCAATATATATATAATGTCCTTTGGTGTCCTGCCTGCCAAACTATAGGGTTTGCTGCATACTGAACTCTGTATTCACAAAATCTGTAGAGTTTCAAGCTGGAAAACCGCTGCCGTCATAAACTTCTTCAGCTCAGTTTGTAATTTCTTTTATATCAGACACAAGAATCCCATCAGTGTCTTCTAGTTGTTAGTCAAAGGCTTCTCTCTTTCAAACGAAACCTTTGGTTGACCTTCTTTATTCATCCATTACACACAAGGTCCTTTTAAATTGTCACATGTATAGATAGAACATTTTATACAATCTTTCACGGCAGTTTCCCCTTGACCCCTTCAGAACCAACGCAGAGGTACATTAGGCCTTGCCACTATGACATAGCTCTAAATCTTGCCAGATCATGGAGTTAGTATAGTACAGTAGTCCTCGGCTTGCAGGTATGAAGCGATGTCCTGTCGCCGATTCTGTGTCTGGTTGAGTTGTTGCAAAGCCTTGACACTGACCCCTGCCCCCTTTCCTCCGACCGCACCCTTTGCGCAAATCATGAGTTAACCGGCGACCTCAGCTGCGGTTAGATCAACCCGATAACTCGAACCCCCGGCATGTCTAAATTATAGGCTCGCAAAGTCTTTAACTTAACTCATTAACATTTCATACTAAGCATGTGTACAGACAGGTGCCTTTCGTTTACACATCTGTCATCCCTTCCCTCATCTCTATCTCGTTCAGTTAGACCCATTCATTAACTCATAATAATATGAGGTCTCACTTTCTCTAGTCCGACAACATTCTAATGGTATTAGTAATCATCCTTAATCGCATAAAGCTTATTATAATTATTAGAGCTAACCTAGGACCGCCTAGGCGCTAGATCTAACACATCCATACAAAAGACTGGATAGTACACAGTCACATCGCATACCTTCTGTCCACCCATTCATGCCTTCCCCCTCTTTGCTGTTCATTCATATTATGTAGATCTATACATCGAACTGTTTTACGGACACTTCATACGCGTAAACTTCGCCGCAGAAAATAGAACACTTATAGTCTCTGCGGCTGAACACAGCTATGATATTTTACGTACCTCATGTGCTGCAGGTGTACACGGATTCACCAAGGGCCGTAGATCTGGGAATATTAGATTTTAAACACCTTGTAGTAGGAGACAAGCCCTAGATTTAAATCATTGACACAAAAAAACGGGTTTTATCCTGTGTTCGGCGATTCAGTTCTTCCCGCTTGACACGTCTAATTGCACTACTACCTCGCATACCTAGATCTAGATCCCAGTTAACAGCTACACAGTGCGGCAAGTCCTACTTCTACCCCCTCTGCTCTCCTCCCATTGCGACAGTGCTGTGTGACAGAGGTCACACTGAATCCCTCCCAGCGCTTCCCCTAAAAGGCTTTCGCTACCGCAGATTTACTCTGGCAAAACGCCTTTCTTCCTGAAGCACTGCTTCCAGAAAATTGCGAGTTAATTTTGCAATACCTCTTTCTACTGTGGAAAAACGAATTGAAGATGATTTAGATTGTCTTTTAGTATTGCGGAGAGTTATCTTTGAACAGGGATGGGAACTATTTAACCAATTTTGAAGAGACGTTTTGTCAATCAGTGAAGGAGGCGTGGCGAGACAGACGCAACACATGCCACAGGAGCAATGAACAGGTCCATGATAAGCAAACATCCACCACCTCCGTCTTCTCTTTGTTGCTACATTCTAATGGTTACACAGAATGAACTATTGACGTCATAACTGAATTTCTTGCTGATAATTTCATTTTTTTTAAAAACTTCCTTATCAGCCTAGCCTACATATTTACGAGACAGAGAGACAGACAGAAAGGCAGTCTGATTGACAAACTGCTAGACAGCCGAGAGAAGCACACATTTGATAGATTGGTTGACTGATAAAAAAAAAAAAAAAACTTAGAGAGAAACAGCTAGGCAGACAGGAAGACATATAGATGGATGGACAGCCAGATACAGGGTCGGATCATGCCTTTTAGAGGCCCTAAGCACTTAAGACTTTGGTGCCCTATATGTGTCATTCAAAATATAAACAATAAACCACACAAGATATTATCCATCGAAACGAATCAAAACTAACAGTGAGAAAGAAAACAACTTTTACTTACATTTGAAAGTTTTCTCCTGATTATTTTTTTTTTTTTTAACTGCAAAGTCTTTGCCCAAATCTTCAAAACTAATCTTACATAAAAGATCGGCTTGTATATTACATAATAAACCACACAAAAGTTTATCAATTAAAATAAAACAAAACTAACATTCACTTACATTAGAAAAAATCTTGCCTAACACATCTGCCTCTATTGCACATAATAAACCACATACATGTACAATTTTTTTTTTCCATCGATATTAAACAAAACTAACATTAAAAAAGAAAATAATGTTTATTTTGGCATACCTTCACTTTTTTGTTAGCTGCAAAGTCTTTGATCAGATCCTCAAAACTAAGCTTACGTAACACATCTGCCTCTATACTTAACAGAGATAAGGCATCCAGCCTGCCTTATTTCATAGTTGTTCTGATGGGATTTTTAACACGCTTCAGCTGAGAAAATGAACGTTCAGCTGAACAATTTGTGATCATTAATGTTAAAAATATACGAAAGCCAATGTCTACATTTGGAAAGGCACACTCAATGCTATCTTCTACAAGAATTTTTATAAGATTCAGCATGACTGAATCTTGTTTTTATATTTTTTGTTTCACAGAATTGATGTAGCACATATGAATGAAACTGCTGAAGCTCTGCTGAGAAATTACTGTTGAAATCTTCTGGGTAAGCATCAATAAGCTTTTGACAACAATGAGAATACCTTTCCGTCTTAACAAATGAAGAGACATTTTGTGGCAGTGGTACATCACTAAGAAAATAAAATATCTCTACAATTTCTCTATATATCTCTCCTCTTTTCTTCACCTCAGTTTCAAGTTTGTCCAAAATTTCTGTGGTGCCCCCCCTTCTCTTAGTGCCCTAAGCACGTGCTTATTTTGCTTAATGGTTAATCCAGCCCTGGCCAGACAGATAGACAGACAAATAGGTGGATGGACAGACAGACTGAAGCTAGACAGACAGAGAGATAAGCTTGAATGGACAATAGATGTATATACGTATTACTCCAACTCGATAAAATTTTATATGCATATGCATAGACATGTGCCTTTCGTTCACACATCTGTCATCCCTTCCCTCATCTCTGTCTCGTTCAGTTAGACCCATTCATTTATCCATAACGCATGTAGCCTCAATTTCTAGTTCAATTAGATAGATAGACATATATATATATATATATATATATATATAGAGAGAGAGAGAGAGAGATACATAAATACAGACAAACAAACAGACAGAAAG
>JBCAUA010635760.1:0-10866 GCA_038406235.1 Peronia verruculata
TCATGCGTTTCCATGGCAACCATGAAGATTTTTCACGAAAAACTACCCTAGAGTAAATGAGGAACACACTTCCAACATATTTTCAGCATTAAAAGATTGCTCAACTCAAAAATGTGGATTTTGGCTTTCACTGTCGACCTTGGCCTGAAGCTGGGTAGGGCGTCTTAAGCGGCATCGGTCACCACGTTATGTGTTGCGTACGGCTCCAGGTAGTGCTCCACCCACGGTTCAAACTGTTGCCCTGGTCCGTGATAATCTCTCATGTCTTGTTTTTCAGCGGTGCGGTCTTGGTTGCAGTGGGGTCGGCGGATGTCTTGATGCCGTCGTAGGTGGCCCTCTCATTACCCTTGTCAGCGGCTGACTGAATCTTGCTGCACAGGTTCAGCCCAGAGTCATTTTAGCAGCGGCTGGCTGGTCTGAGGGCGTCGCGAGTGCTGGTGCAGGGGTTCTGCTTGTAGGCCAACGGGGCTTCCCTCTTAGCTTCTGTGACTGGCTGCATTTCTTTCCAGTGTGCTTCGTACCAATCTACATTTCAGTGTTCTCTTTTCCCGAATGCAGATAGTGCTGATGTGTATATGATGCCTCTCAGGAAGCTCCACTTGCTGTCGACATCGAATCCACTGAGAGTGTCAGCAGACAGCTTCTCACTGAAGGCATTTTCGAACAGCTGTTTTCTCTGCGGGTCCATGTGGCAGCAAGTGTTGATATGACGGAGACCTTTCGTTTTGGAGTAGTGTATCTTCGTGGTCGTCAGCCTCACTTTGCTGCAGATGAAAGAGTGATCTGTGTCGCAGTCTTCTTTGTGGAAACTTCTCGTACGGAGGATGCTGCGTAGATCCTCATGTCTGGTGATGACGAGGTCGAGCTGGTGCCAGTGGCGAGACCGGGGGTGTCTCCAGGAGACTTTGTGGCGTTCCTTACACTTAAAGGATGTTACAGCTCCAGCAGTCTGTCCGTTCTCATTTATCCTGCTTAGGCCATGGTGGCCGCGACAGGAGGGCCATGTGTAGCAGTGGGCTCTCACTCTAGCATTGAAGCCTCCCAGTAGGTACAGTCCTTCGCCGTTAGGAATCCTGGAAATTGCCTTATCCAGTGCCTCGTGGAACTGATCCTTGGTCTCTGAGGTGGAGCAGTGTTGGAGCGTTGACGAAGCCTGCTGTTGTTGAGAGGCGGAGAGTAAGGATTCTCTCTGTTCCTACATTTGGGGGTTCAATGGCTGCAAACATCGAGTTCTTCACAGCGCAACCCACACCATGCTGTCCAGGGTTGTCCTGTAACAGGCTCTGCCAAAAGAAGGTGTAGTTGGCATCTCTGATGAGACCGCTGTCAGCCAGGCGGATCCAGGACACATGGTCTGTTCGTTCCAGACTGCGAGTCGAAGAGCTGGAGTCTTCTTAATTCTTTCGTTTTTGCCTGGTGCGGGATGTACAGCTCGCTTGTCAGGATGATCAGTCCCTTACCCTGCGCACACATTAAGGCAGACAAGCTGTGGCGATACAGCACCAGCTTACTGGCTGGAGACTGCCAAGCTTGAGGCGGGCGGTAACGGTCCTGTGAGACCCGATGATCTCTTCCACCGTCGAAAGTAGCCCCGGGCACTCGTTTCCTAACCTAATAGGCTTTCAACCGGTATTGCTACTTAACGGTTCCAAGGTTGTCATAACCGACTGATGAGAATGGGGATAAGCTCCCATTGCCTATAAAATGCCCCTCATGGCGTGGGCCTCTCACAGCCTAAGACAACTAAATCCAGCTCCTGGCCAGCTCGTGTAGCTTAGATATAAGGCCGGTGGAACTGCTACTACCGATAGGAGAAGGGATGAAGGCAAGTAACATGGCGCCTGAAAACCAGGGGTTTAGGCAGATGAAGCTCAACAGTCTGGGGAGACAGCTCACCTAAGAGAAGGAAAACTCAGATTTAAACCCCATGTGCCTTGCGGCTACACTCACAATTGCGAAAGGCTAGGGAGTAAACCAGAGGAACAATCCGGAGTCCCTAAGGCAGTCTGGGGCTGAATTTCAGTTTCTTTTTGGCAACTTCTGCGATAATGATTGCATCAGTCGTATTGGCTTGCCTTTCTGTTGGACCTTACTATGATTATGGAGAGGAGGGTTCTGCTGCATGGGCGACACAGGACTTCCACATCTATTAGCCCAGGCTGCGCGCTCAAACGGAGCGCTGCTGAAAGGAAAACGGCAGATACCGGTTATAAGCCTTCGTCTCGATCAGGCATCGAGCATCTGGCACCAAAGGTGGCGTCCAACGGTGGGAGAGACTATCGCACTTCGTTGGACATCTACCGCCCGCATAATCTGGGCAGCACCCAGACAAAAAGGTGACGTCCCACCTCATTTAATTTCCCGCATAGAGTGTATGTGGCTTAGGGATTTCCCTCCGAAAGATGAAATGTGATTTGTGCACCCGACAAAACAATTAAAGAAATTAGGATGGATCAATTAACAGACAGGAAACGGGTGTTGAGTGTTCTGCTGGGGTTTACTGGTACATCAGCACAATAACGGCTATATAGTGCCTAACACGGTGAGAACATTTAACACGATGATAATGGACAACATGTTTATGATTATACAAGATATCAAATGATTATAAAAATTTGGGCTAAAACAAAATGTATAATAATGCCAAAAGATTAATATATATAGTTCTGCGGCGCCCCCCCCCCCCCAAAGGGGGGAGGGGAGGGGGCGCCACATTTCTGTCAGCTGTTAGTTTTTATCCACAATCTTATAGATTATTATACAGGCCAACCTGGCGTAAAAAGCTTAGGATGGCCTGTGGTTTCGTGTTTGTGAATAAATCCTTCAGGGAGCCACTCGAGAAGTGGGCTTCTCGAGAGTCCCTGAAGTCGACGCAATCAATTAGTATGTCTGCCACAGTCATTTGACAACAGAAGGCCACACACTGTGGGAGCATTTTTCGTCTGATAAAGAGAAGAGTGGGTGGGGTGAGAGTGACCCAGACGGAGGCGGTTGAGGAAACCTGATATCGTCTTCGCGGCTGAGTAGGCCCTGGCCAAGGAGCAAGTTCTGCTTGGATAGAGTAAAGTTTGTTCATTCCATTGCTGTCGCCATCGCGATTTGAAGAACCCGTTGATGATCGGCCTAAGATCCAGATGAGGGAATCCTTCATCCAGGGGATCTAGAATCAGGCCGGCCTTGGCGATGGATCTGCTGCCTCATTTCCTGCAATGTCCACGTGACTCGGTACCCAACAGAACGCGAATCCACGCCGTCCCCTGCTGAATAGACTTTTGAAGGCATTGCAAGAGGTGAGTTACTCCTCATCCCTAAAAGGGAGATTATTCAGGGCCTGGAGAAGGGACAGGGAGTCTGAAAAGATTATAAAGTTGGGACCATGTATGGTATCGAAAGCCATATCGATGGCTTTAGCCTCAGCAGTGAAGATATAGGATATCGGATTTAGGCCACAGCATGTACTCCCCAGAACAGAGAATGAGCCGGCGCCTACGGCTTTCTCGTCTTTAGATCCGTCTGTGAACAAATGCTCTCAGTCAGCTTTCACTGGGGATGTGCGATATGCCCCCCAGGGATAGTCTAAAGTAACACTTCTTGGCCGAGCCGCAGACAATGCCACTATAGTCTAATTTAGAGCGGACAATGGAACGGTACAAGTGCAGCATGGAGTCCGTGTCAGCACCCCATTCTGACTCCGATACCGCCTTTAGTATGTTGAGCGCTTTGGAGATAGCAGCTCTCAGATGATTAATATGGGGGATGAAGGTCAACTTTCTATCAAATATCACACCCAGAAATTTGGTCTCATTCTTGACAGGGATCCGATGTCTCTCGGCGAGAAACAGATCCGGATCCCTGCAATGCGGTCTTTTTCTACAAAATTGACCGGTGACAGTTTCCTGTGTGGAAACCTTGAAGCCGTTCGTATCCACCCATTCCTGGAGGGTGCCCAAAGTTGCCTGAAGTTGCCTTTCGATGGTAGGCATCCCCTGGGCCCTGTAGCAGATGAGGAAGTCATCTACATACAGGGAACAATTGGTTCCCTGGGCCAGCCGATCTGCGATGGAGTTGATTTTGATGTTAAACAGCGTGGACGCTTCCCTATGGAACTCCCTCCTCTTGTTCAGAGAAATCAGAGAGAGAGAGAGAGAGAGAGAGAGAGGAATTGAGTCGGACGTTGAAGTTCTGTCCGTTCAGTAAGTTCTGAATGAATGTGAGAAGATTACCACGGAAGCCCAGCCGATGTAAATCCCTCAAAAAAAATTTCTACGTGGTTGCCGAGGGCCTTCTCCAGATCGAAAGAGATCGCCACCACGTGTTGCCGCTGTACAAAGGCTTCTCGGACAAACGTTTCCAGGCGGACGAGATAGTTTGTCGTGGAGCGCTTTGCCCGGAAGCCACATTGGAAGGCCGAAAGAGACTGTTTGTCCTCTAAGATCCACTTCAAAGGATTTGTCACCACCCACTCCATCAGCTTACTCAGACGATGGGGCGAAAGTTGGAGGGATTCGTGTGGTCTTCCCCAGGTTTGGGAATAGGCACCACGATGGCTTGCTGCCAGGATGGAGGGAATGTGCCTGTCGATCACATCTGATTGAACAGAGTCGGAAGATATGTCAGACATTCCGTCGGGAGATGCTTGAGGATCTGGTTGTGAATTGATCCGCGCCCGGAGCGGTGCTGCCAGCACTCCGGAGGCCAGACTGCAGTTCGTCCATGGAGAAAGGGTCGTTGTAAGGGACGACGAGAGACGTCGTGAAATCGATCCTCTCTTTCTCAGCAGTGGCCTTCTATGTGCTGGACTCCAGGTGGTTCAGCGGTACCTTTGATCTTTTTAATCATCTGCCAGATTTTGTTTGATTAATCAATTTGATTATTAATCTTGGAAATGTAGTTTCTCCAAGAATTTCGTTTACTCTCTCTGATGGATCGTCTGGCAATTCTGAACCGCTGAAGGTTATGTGCGGTCTGGTCTTTCCGGAAATCGCGAAAGGCTGTTTCACGGGCATGTATGGCCCGTTTGCAGTCGTCCAAGAACCAGGGCTTGTCCTTGCGTGGATCTTCAGAGGTCTTTGGAATACAGGCCTGGGCGATTTCCAATAGAGTGTCATGGAACTCTTCCATTGTGGACTCGGAAGTTAGCTGGGTGGAGCAGAGAGCTGTGAACTGTGCTACTCAGCCCGGGCAAAG
Source organism: Peronia verruculata (assembly GCA_038406235.1). Taxonomy (NCBI): domain Eukaryota; kingdom Metazoa; phylum Mollusca; class Gastropoda; order Systellommatophora; family Onchidiidae; genus Peronia; species Peronia verruculata. The sequence goes on from JBCAUA010635760.1 coordinate 5,188, forward strand.
TTCCAGCGTCTCGGCAGGGTGGCTGTTACTGATAGGTCTGGAACCAGGCAGATCGAAAAGTGGTCCGATCCGTGCAGGTTATCCATGACCGACCATGAGTAATCTGTGGAGATGGATGGGTGACAAAGAGAAAGATCCAGAGTGGAGAGCGATCCAGTCGCCGGGTGCATGTACGTCGGCACTGGATCGTTGAAAAGGTAAAGATCAGAGTCAGAAAGCAGTCTCTGAAACTCTTTACCTTTCGGGTTGGTGCAGGATCTGCCCCAGAGGAGATTATGGGCGTTGAAATCCCCTAGCAGGAAGAATGGGGCAGGAAGCTGCCGCAAAAGCAAAGTCAAATCACCAGTAGTTACCGTTTCTGAAGGAGGCAGATAGATGGAACAGACGGTGATGGGTCTGTGAGCAGTCAGGGTGACAGGAACAAAGACAGAGACTCCTCCACCCAGTCCATCAATTCCGTGGCCATAGTGATGGTACTAGGTATAGCCTGGTATCTCCACCGGTCTCTCGGCTCAAAGCTTAGTTCCTTGCAGGCAGACTGCAAAATGGTGATGATAGGTCATCAGCTGTTGCAACTCCGGCAAGTTGGCCTTGAGGCCTCGGCAGTTCCACTGGATGAGGCAATTCTTAATTCCAGCCATAATATTTTATTAATGAGAGGGAGAGGAGAGAGGGAATGGAAGGCGTTGTTTCCAAAACCACGCCTTCCATATTGAAATGAAAATTTGCCATGACGTCAAACCTATTAGGGGTATTCACCCCCGGCGCCAGAGGCCCTCGATTGTGCGGAGGGTCTCTGGGAACCCGTGGATTTTGCAGCGGGGGCCCTCCTGGAAAAGCCTCTTCTGGCATTCTGTGTCACCGTTTTGCATGTTGGCGTGGGAGCGTCGGTGCCGACGCCCCTGGTGCTCTTTTTGACAAACTGAGCAAAAGCTTCTTTGCATGGCATCACTTGTTATCTAGGCCATACTGCCTTGTGCGCAGCGATGAACATGCAGCCATGATTAGCCCTGTGGCGCTGTATGGCCCTTTCTTCTTGCCATCTCGGAAAGTTCTTGTCGAACGCCGTATGCTAGCCTATGGACACCTGGGAGCTGCAGAGCAGTCCGAATCAGTGTTTCCCCCTTTTCCGCAGGGAGCACAGATGGCGGCACGCCTGCAATGTGCTTGAGTGTTCCGAATCTATGACATTTGAAGCATTACATGGGATTTGGGACGTAGGGGTCCACCTTCAGATGAAGGTATCCCGCCTTGATGCTTGTTGGTGGCCTTCGGGTGTCAAACGTCAGGATGATGGTGCTGGTACTGATTCTCTGACCTGCGGATGCTGATACGCCGGGCGCCAGTGACTCCAGCAACGCCCCCAACAAAGTCTTTTTTTCTAGGCCAGCCATCTATATCTCGGCTCCTTCTCACGCCTCTAGATCTGTTCAGGCTTTTATGAGCCATTATACTCATGGGCACATCTAAAAAGGTACTGGTCTTCAACAGTGCCTCTGAATGGCGGCGTTCCCTGCATTCAACCAGCATGTCGCCAGACTGCACTTTGGAGATGCATTCCCCTCCGCCGGCAATCGCGCATATGTGCTTGTATATTTGAAATACATTGAATTTTTTCAGTGGTCTGTCCGACTTTTCGCTGTGTAACACCAAAAAGCGCTTGAAGTTACTATTTCCGGAGGACGTTACGTTCTATATACGTCTTTCAACCTCCTGATGGAGGTCATCTCGATTTTCGGAGGAGGAATGGGGATGGTTCGGTCCCACCCGCTGCATCCAGTGTGGACTTTCCTTGAAAGTCGGGATTTTGGGTGGGTGGAGTTTTGGTAGTGGTTTCCCTGCATTTCTTTTTTTTTTTTTTTAAATTTCGTCACCAGACCGCCCCACCCGCCACCGAGTCCAACAAAGGGACTCATAATGCTCGGATGTCCAGAGCTGAGTGCCAGGGCCACTCCAGTGATATCTTCTCAACGGGACGCACAGGCAAGTCCCGCAGGATTGACCCTGAGTCCCGCTCCGCTGAGGAAGAACCCGACCGATCGGATGAATATGGGCCATATTCACCCAACCATCTCAGAGGAAAGCCAGGCCGAAGCAGTGTGTTTGTGGGGGTACAGTCCGCAGACTGGGCCACCTCAACTACCAGGATCCCATCCCCCCCCCCCCCTACGGGTCTCACCCCATGGTCAACAGGGCGCCTACGTTATAGCAGGAAAGATGGTCAGACTATGTTTTCACTGGATTGGATACTGATGGCGGTCGTGAAGAGAGAAGAGAGGAAAGGAAGCGGGGCAGAAGACAAGAGAGAGAAAGAAGAGATGTCTCTCCTGAAACGCCGAGAATGGCACTCCATGACAGACACCCCACCTACGGCGGACTTACACAGCCTTCATGTGGGAACAGAGAGCCTTCTTATATATCCCGGGCCCCCGCTTTGGAAAACAGGAAACGGAAGCGGACTACGATTATGAAAATGTGAAGTTGGAATGTAAGGACAATGACAAACGGACTCTCACAAATCTCCGACATATAAATGATGCTCGCAAGACTGCCATTATCAACAACGAGCTGACACACCAAATGGTCAACATCGCCACTCTCCAAGAGACCATACTGGCCGACATAGATTCACTGTGAGAAAGAGTTTACACCTTCTATTGGCAGGGAAAACTCTCAAGAGAGAGACGTGAACATTGTGTTGGCTTTGCTGTAAAGAAGAGCTTGCAAGCCCAGTCGAAATGGGCGTGGATGGTACAGAGAGAATTCTAACCCTCCGTCCATGCACCAATGAAGGAATGATCAACATTGTTACCGTCCATGCTCCAACTCTTCAGGCCACCACAGAAGAGAAAGATCTGCTCTACGGCAATTTGGATGCGCCAATCAACGCATTGCAAGAACAACTCCTCATCCTTGGCGATTTCAATGCAAGACTTCAAGCTAGAAGAAATACCACTAAAGCGGGTAAAGCCAAGATCGGCGTCATCAAAACATCAAATCCAGAGATAGTGGCATAATTCGAGGAAGAGTTCTCCAAGACTGTCCACAATACATCGACACAGCAACACGCACCTGGAATCATCTACGTGACATCATCCACGAGGATGCCCTCAAAACGCTTGGTAAGAAGCATCCCATTGAGTCCCATGACTGGTTTGATGCCAACCTAAACACCATGACAGCTGTGGTTGACGAGAAGAGAAGTGCTCCTACTGACTTTAAAACCTTGCCTTGTCAGCAAAGTTTTCACAGATTACAGGCCGCAAGGAAAAAGGTTAGACAGACTTCAAAATGCTGCGCTAGCGAATACTAACTGAACCTTAGTGAAGACACCCAGGCGGCTGCTGAAGTAGGCAAGACAGGAGCCATGTATAGTGGTATCAGGAGAGCATCTGGCCCAACTCAGAACAAGACTGCTCCGCTGAAGTCGCGCACTTGAGAAGTCATCACAGACAATGGAAAGCAGATGAAGAGATGGGTTGAGTATTATTCTGACCCCTACTCAAAGGAAAATACCTTGACGGAGGAAACTATGAGCTTGATCAAAAGCCTACCAGTCATGACAGAGTTCGATAAGCCGCTCTCCAAACAAGAACTCAGCAAAGCCATTGACAACTTACCCAATGGCAATGCATCAGGTCGCGACGGAATTCCACCTGAGGTCATAAAAATGGGAAGAAAGTTCTCCTCAACCCCCTATATTATTAACTGCTTGTGAAATACTAGGAGGAGGGTGCTGTACCCCAGGATATATGAGAGACGCCGGCATCGTCAAACTTTATAAAACAAGGGAGAAAGAGTGATTTGCAATAATTACAGCGGATATCATTGCTGAGCATAGTAGGTAAACTCTTCTCACGGCTGGTCCTTACTAGTCTTCAGCAACTCGCGAAATAGTGTACCCAGAATCTCAGTGTGGTTTTAGAGCACAACCCTCACCATCGACATGATCTTTTCTGTCCCAAACTCCAAGAGAAATATCATGAACAGAAAAAAAGCCTCTCTACCTTGCCTTCATCCAGTTTTTCATCTTCAAAAAAAGTTTGTTTCACTTAGTCGAGTTAACATCATGACTTCTATGCCTTACTTTGCCTTTACGTGGACCTCTTGTCATTGTAAAAGAGATCATAATCAAGTACTTCATACACCATTTACCTATGGCCGGTGAGATATTGATAATCTACAAGAGCCTGGATGGCATAGGGGCCTGTCAAGCTTTGAATGATCTCCTTTACAACACCTTAGAATGGGCATATCAACTTTCTTAACATGCCATTTTCATATTCATATTAGACAGAACTTCTAAAAGAAAGCATATATTCAAAATCGATTTAAAAAAAGAAAACATGCAAAAAACAAAACAAAATGAAGCAAAAAGAAAAAAAAAAAAAAAACAGTCCTGATCTGAGACCTCCTACCGCTCCCTCACCCTTTCCCTTCAAAAGTTCCATGTCAAAAACAGACAAAACAAAACAAAACTTTGAAAGGGGCATTTGGCGCAATCGCAAATCAAGAAAAAAAAATACGCACTTTTTTTGTTTACTCATACCTGAAATTTGACGCAGGCTCTCCAGTACCTGGTCTGATTGGTTGTATATTTGGAGCGGATTTCATATTCTTCATCCTCCTCCTCGTCGACTGTATAATCCACTGTGGAACAATTACTAAGTCAAGTGAAAAAACAGTCAACAGATCGTGGGAGTCAATTTCAAATTCTAATGTTTTATTAAAATTAAGACAGGAAGGAAAATTCATTTTTGACTGTCTTATCCTTACCGAAGTCTCTTCCCGAGAGGAATAAACTCCAGCCTCAACTGACACTTGGCCTGGAGAGGACCGACAAAAGCGGATTTCCAGGATGTAATAAGGTGTGGATCCTCCAATTCATGTTGATTCAAAACTGTTGTGACCACTCTTAGTCTTACAAATCCTAGCTCAACGGTAGACGGATTCGAGGCATATGCAAATGCTACACAAATTAGTAGCTAGGGCTCCCACCATACATTACTGACGTCACACTACCCTGTAAGCAAACGAAGTTGGTGCTACCACTCAAGTCCGTGAGTGAAGAATATAAAATAGAGAAAGACGGCTTCACGCGATGTTCAACGGTTCACAGGATGATGCTGAGAGGAATATAGAACCTGAACTGAAAACGGGCTGAAAATGGACAGAGAATGAAGCGGTCGATGCAACAGAACAGTCCCTATAGACAAAGGCGATAACCCGATTCACTCGGTCTGATTGACAAGGGTTAGGGTCGGGTGGACAAGCGGTCTCACTGTGGTTCACATCGACGCCTAAAGAAAAAACAAGACATGGTGCTCACAGAAATCAGACATAAGAAAGACCAGAAAAGCTGTCCAGCAGGACTACAGAGGCAGTGAACAAAACTTGGAAGGTGGCCTCCAAAGAATGACGACCCCATGGAAAGGTTTTATTTTTATGTTTGTGTTGGGGTTTAACGACACATAGGCATGATTACGGCTATATTGTGTCAAGCACGCTAAGAAAAAAGAGAGAAAAGAAAGCGGGACAGAAGAATTATATCACACCGAAGTACAGTCATGGTGAAAGTTATTTCCTAGCCTTAGAATCTAGGCCTACTTTTTCTGTTATATTTGCTATAAACCTTTTTTTTGGGGGTGGGGGTCTCTTTTTCTAAGTTATTTTGTTGTT
>JBCAUA010635871.1:0-15873 GCA_038406235.1 Peronia verruculata
CTATCTATCTATCTATCTATCTATCTATCTATCTATCTATCTATCTATCTATCTATCTATCTATCTATCTATGTTTATCTGTTTGTCTTCCCATTTATCTGTTTGTCTGTCTGCATGTCTGTCTGTCTGCCTATCTATCTGTTTGCCTGTCTGTCTGCCTGTTTGTTTGTCTTACTTTCTCCATAATATGGATAGCAGAGAGATGCCGCCTGGACCATCAGTCTGTTCTGTCCTGTGTTTGCCGGCTCTGTCTTGTAAGTCAGGTGCTGAACCATCAGGTGTTCAGAAGGGGCGGTGATACCCGGGGATTGTAACCTTAGATCCCGCCCTCCCACTATTGAAGAGGTGTCTGCCGCTTAACGAGGAGTGCGGCTATTAGTCCGTTCGAGCGTTGAGTCAATGGCCAGCGAATCGTAGCAGCGAGCACGGTCCGTGATACAAATAGTGAATGAGTGATGAATGAATCGAGGTATCCTCTCCTTCCTGATATGAAGCTGAAGAGTCTAAGTATCAAAGCCAGAATATTTAGTACCTTGATCACACAGACACTACTGATTTTGTTGCAATGAGATGCGCTTGTCTGAAGTCTCCAAAGACGCAAGTATAACAACTACCGATACATCAAAGGAGGCCATACTCTGATTGTCGGAATCGAGACAGGTAAGGCTAATTTTAAAAAAAAATTAAAAAACATAGGATACAATGAAATCTAGTCTATGGTTTGCTTAATAACGATATCTCGAATTAAATGTAAGGATTGCGGATTAGGCTGTAGTTAGGATCAGCACTGAAGGTTAAGTTTAGGGTCAAGATGATGATTTAAATTACGAGTAAAGTTTTGAATATCCAAACCTCCAAAACTCTCTTCACAAGATAACTGCCCACAGATGGCCGAAACACGAAATGAGAAGGTAACTCTTGTTGGACCAGGATTGCCGATTTATAGAGATTAATTCTTTCACTGTCAGCTTCTTTCTCTGTTCATTTGGTTGTCCTCTCTGGTCAAACTAATGGCTTTTACCAGTCAATGACAGCCAGACAGGGTTATTACTACTTAAATTTTGCATTTGTATTTAAGGCACAGGAGTTGCAGGTACTAGATCGATCAAATCTAAAATGATTTCTCAAAACTATAATGGCTCATAGCTTGCAGTGAAAGAGTAAATGCTCTCTCCCTCTCCCTCTCTCTCTTTTATTATTATTTTTTTTTAACGAAATAATAACCCAGAATAACAAACCTTAATATATTTGCAACACGATTTGGAAAAGCTTAAAAAGAGTGAAATCTAAGAGCATGTTGGGTGGTTTCATATGAAGAAATATTTGAGAACACAGACTTATAAAGCAAAACCCAATATCCAGTCACCACAAATGATCTCATCATAAGCTTACGGAAATTCAACTGTCCTAGACTAATACAATTATTTTTGTGTATGTGTGTTCATTTTTAGGGTGGGGCGGGGCGGGGAGGGGGGGAATGGGTGTATTAGCCTTTGCATTCTAGGAAGGTACTGGTGCTTCGGATTTTATCGAAGTCTTAGAAAGTTCAACAGTTTTTCTGTGAATTAGTTTGTGGTGTTCAGCTATCTCGTGATTCTGTAGCTTGTCGTATAAATAGTACTCAACCACAATGGACTGAGCGTGGTTTTGTACTCATATAGATACAGCTACATGTTATTGAAATGCAGATTATTAGTTTACATATTACTAATATGTAGAGTACTGTTAAACTTTAGGACCCTCTTAGTATATGTGCAGAATTTGAGAAAGTCTCAGGCAGATAAACGCTGAGTCATTGTTAAAACATTGTCTTGTAATATCTTTCAGTTACATTTTATAACGAGTACCTACCACATAGCACCGTTTATTTTAGATAATAATTATTATTCTGAACAAGAAAATAAATGCAGTGGAATTGGGGACTACTATTACTTTAAAAATTAGGGTTGGGTTAGGGTGAGAGTTTAAATTTAATCCCAGCAGGTAGTCTGACATCCTTTCTCAAGTACTTTATGGACCTATGCTCGAGTATACAATTTTTCCCTCAGATTTTGAGTTCATGGACTCTTGAGAGATGCAAAATAAGCCTAAACTCACAGGAAGTGGAATCAGGCTCTCATGTCTGGGATTTTGGCTGATCTGAGCCCACGTTTTACGGGCATCTAAATGCAGTTTGGCTATTTTATTCATTCCAAAGATACGAATCACATATTAAGCAACTTTAAGTTTCTTTAGGAAAGAATAACATCACTGCCTTGATAAGTGTTTTCCCTTTTGGTGTCTAGCTATATCTCTTATCACCCATTATTCTTTCAATTAATGCCATAAAACTAAGATCTGGTGGCTGTACTGTAGCTGACAGAGCTGGTGGCTGTACTGTAGCTGACAGAGCGATCGCCTTCACAAGTGCCACCTTTCATGTTCTTAGTATCTCCAGGAGATTTCGCAAAGTGGTCTTTGCAAGGCAAACATACTGAGTCGGGATTACAGCAGCAGTATTAGCTTTGTTTTCCCAAAATCTCAGTTGTTGTCCACTGGGTGAAAACTTTGGCCAAAACAAAAGAAGCATGGATTAGATTAATCATTGTCGGACGTCAGCAAAAAGCCGAACATAATGCACTATTGTTCCAGAAAAATATTCTCAATGATATTCCCCTCGGGGAAAGTCGTAGAAGATAAACTTTACACCAGACCCAGAACGCTTTTGTGAATGTGCTTGAAGAGGGGGGTGCCCTCTTTTGCACTATATCTCAATCTTCGATCTAGAGATTCCTGGAGCGCCGTGTGGAGACAGAGAAATAGCGGCCTTACAGAAGTGTCAGATGTAAGGGGAAGATTAACGCGATTATCCAGCCATTATCCGCACCTTGCGAGCCGTAGTCAACCATTATCCCCACCTCGGACCCAAATCTGGGGACATTATCCAAACCATATTGGACAGCTGACGCCGGTTCACCGGAACAACGCAGTGGATTATGGTTTCCTTTTGGGGGCGATTACGGGCGGACGCTAATCCAGTGCCGTGGCTTAATGAGAAGCATATTGAGCGCATAACGCTACATGTCACAATTGCAATTGATCCGCTCTAGACGAGATTTAAGCACGTTTTGCAGAGGTGCTTGAAACAGAAGAAAAGTAACTTTGGGGCGGGCAGAGGGCAGTGAGACATTGGTTGATTGCAATAAACTAGCTCAGTTAAAAACGATTAGTCGACCACCAAGCAGCCGTAAGGGACCGACCCACCGGAATCAGTTGGATGGATGTGCAGTGCTGACTGTCTTTGAAATGACTGTATCGATGCCAGTTTAGCATTTTCCTTTTGGTTAGTAAATAACTGATATTACTTATCGCATAAATAAGTGCATTTTTCCGCTTCAACACCATGTATTAGTGGTCTTGCTGCTAACTTGAATTCTGATTTTAAATATGTAATCCATTGCGTACAGAACAAAAAATGCAACTTAATCATGCAAATTAAGCCAATAAGAATAAATAAAAAAATTATGATTTTTCAAAAAAAAATAATATGTATATATATTATACTGCATGATTTTTCTGAAGTTATGAATCTGGGAACAATAAAGTAAAGATTTCATGAGAAAGTCACGATGGAGTCTGCCCTGACATCAGTCAAAATCAATAGGACAAAAAGTGAGTTTGAACGTACATTATTAAAAACGTGCAATTGAAAAGCTTTGCAAACTTATCGAATCTCAAATTAAAGCATCATTTGAAAAACAAACAAAGATAACAGATCTTATATCAATTAAGTAAATTAGAAATTGTATTTTTCACAGGAACCAACATTTCTTTTGCCTGAATTTTGTCCTCTGTGCAATTTTGCAAGATCATCAATGAGCCCTGTACATTTCGTATAAGTTTAAGGTAAACTGTGATTTATAATTGTGCCAGTTCAAACAGCAAAGCCAGTTGCCATGTTTATACTTTCAAAAGTATCATTTGAAACTTTTGTTAGTAAATTAGTTGTTGGTTCGATCTTGAAATCTAAATATTGAACGAGTCCATACTATCTTTCGCTTTTTTACACTCATTTTACTTTCAAATCGAAGCGTTTATTGCATGGGGTTATGTTATGTTTTGAACTGTGTCTAATAGCTGTCTATTTAAGTAAAACTCCTTTCTATTCGGGTGTGTGCGTACGGCTGGGGGGGGGGGGGGGGGATAGTAACAATGATGATTTTTCTTTTTTCCATACACAACAAATTAAAATTCCAGACCAAATGCGTGAGTTTTTCTCCATCTGTTTAATTTCATTATTTCTAATGACACTGTTGTATTCTTACATCTGTTATCAAATCAAACTAGCAAATATTGGCGATTTCTAACTCCTATTTCGCCCTTAAAAAAAAAAAAAATTATAAAATGAATACACATCTTCTTTACAAAATTCTTTAATTTAGCTTTAGTTTCATGATCGACTGATTCCAAAAAGTAGATTATATCAATTCATTAATATTGCTTAATATAATTGTGTTTTCCCAGAAACTGAGAAAATGTTCACCTCACAGCGCAGCCTCTCCACCAGCACAGCTTCTCCAGCGTCTTCGGTCACAACCGACATTGAGTGTATCGACAATATTGACGTCACAGATGACGAAACCAGTCCCGGGTACGGCGAACGCCATGGCAACGGTGGGTGTGACGTCAGCACAAATGACTGTGATCAGAGTCCAACATCTTTGAACGATGTCGCAAAAGAATTTGACCCAGATTATGATCCCTCACTTCAGAACCCGCAACATCATAGACTGAGCCAGCGGGGCTATACCGCAGATGAGCTTCGGGACCTGAGAGCCAAAATCAACAGTCGGGAACGTAAGAGGATGCATGACTTAAACGCCGCTATGGATTCTCTTAGGGACATAATGCCATATGCAAAAGGACCTTCGGTCAGAAAGATCAGCAAAATCGCCACCTTGACACTGGCTAGAAACTATATCCAAATGCTGAGTAAATCGGTGGAAGAGATGAAACAGCTTTTGGATGACATTTACAGATCGGGCGGTGCTCCACATCATTTGTCCCATCCCAGGGTTCATCCTCAATCGTACCTTCCCTCCCACCCTCCAGCTTTGTCCATGGTATCCCAGTTTTCCGTTGCACCGTCTTCCCACTTACAACCGCCAAATGTGGCTGTGAACTCTTCCTACCCACAGAGCCATCTCGGACCACCTCCACCCCCACCACCTCCTCCGCCACCATCTCTTCATCACCATCTTCATCTACCAGGACCGCCTATGCCTCCCCAAGTAGCTGGTACTCCAAGCTCCACCTCACACCAGTCGGCAGAGCGCGCCATACGAAATCCCAGTTCTACAAGCCCGGGACAAATTCCGCCTTCTTCAAGAGCACTGTCGTCGCAAGTTCGGTCCAGCAGCCTCTTCCAACCTATTCCTTATACATGTCCTGGTATCAGCGGCTACTCGACCGCACTCCATTCGCGCCCACCTTTGGACAGTATGATTACTTACATTGATGTCAAAAGAAGCAACCATAGACTGACATAATCGTCATCAAATCGACTCTTTCTTGACAAATTGGTTACTTACATCGACGGCTAAAGAAGCAGTCATAAACTGCTGTAGCCTCCTTCATTCTGGACACTTTCGGACAATATGATTACTTGTAGTAGTGTTAAAAGAAACAGCCAAGGGCTGACTTTATCGTCTACCGTTTTCGCCTACCTCAGGACTTTAATGATTACAGGAACTCAGGCTGATGTTTTGACAATCACTGACAGAAAAATCATCACACGCAACAACAATGCTTACATTCCTAAGGTACTTAAGATGGATTACTCATCGCAAGGTTACTTCCGTTACCATTGTAAACACTGAACTGATAATCTGTAAGCTATTCTATACAGTAAGAAACTATGATGATTATGAGACAAATTAAATTCTTACTGTCTGAAGAACAGTTTACAAGATTGTGTTTTTAATCTATTTTGATAAAAACAACCTCTAATTCATTGTTTTTCTTTATTTATTATCACAGTTTTTTCAAAACTATTTACGTTGCCGTTGTTTTTCTTGTCTTGTCTTGTTCACTAATATAGCCAGCATTCTCGGCGCTTAAAATGTCACACACCTGATTTTTATAATTATATATATTTATAAAGGAGCCAACTTTGTTATTGTTCTCTGATTTCATTCGTTCTGTTATCTTCTACTCGGCATAGGAACTTTGCACTATCATTGAAAGAAATGTTTCCTCCAGTAATTGTCAATGTTATTTCGAAAGGTCTTAAGCCATTACTGGTACTATTTCTACTTTTCTACTATTTCTGCAATATGAAAGACCGTAATACAAAGGCAGTGTGAGAAGCTAGGATGATGTGTGATGATATAAATATAGTTTACTGGTAACATTTAAAAAAAATAAATAAATAAATAAATTTAGAAATAAAATATAAAACTTATCTCATTTTTTTTTTTTTTTTTTAAATATATTGTGCACCTTTTGCTTATTCACCTAAACATAGAAAGCACAAAGCACAGTATTTATAAAGGATTATATTATTATTTTAATCCTCCCATGCGTTGGCTATTTGGATGTCAATAAATAATATAGTTTGCGACATTGCCCAGAAATGAATAAATTATTCCATTATTACCCCTTTTTGTGGGACATTTATTTACTGTTGCTAATTGTAAACAAACATGACATCCATCGCAATTTCTGATCTCGCTGTTTGTCCCACTTGTCGCTGTTTCTCGCCGCTTCGTGGCCATTATTTTGCTTATCAAGTCCATGGACTTTGCCGCAGTACGGATCTAGTAGCAAAAGGTGATTGTAGACGATGTGGTCAAATGTTATGAAGAGAGCCTGATTTTTTGTGTGTATATGTGTGTGTGTTTTCCTTGTCGAGGTCGATGTTTTGTTTCGTTTTTCAATTATATAGCCTACAACATAATTTTTATGGGACGCATACATGAAAAACCAACCAAAACAAAAATTCTTAGGAGGAAAATAGCAGGACAAAACTTTGTTTAGTAAATAGTATGAAAAGTTAATTCAAACTTTTTTTTTTTTTTTTTAGTCGTTGGAGTTTTTTTTTTTTTTTTAACGGTAATGAACCTGCTGAAATTTATGTTCCCCTTTTCATTTTATTTCTGCGTTGATATCTGAAATAAATCAATCGCTAACAACATAATGTATCTGTGTGCATATCATTTTCAACTATCTATACGTGCATATGGACGAAATAAAAACTGTCCATACAGAACAGCGTAGCCTCTGCTATCTGCTTAAATAATACTTAGGTCAATCCCAGGTAATTTTAGTACGACTTGCCCATCTTCCTTTAAATTCAGCATTCCTGAATTGTTTATAACAGATTTTGCTACACTCATTACATTGTATAATGTATAGTATGCTCTTCGTTGCTTTGAATGTAAGGACCTTTGTTCATCTGGTATTAAATGATTATTTGAATTTCTTTATTTCCCTGGAAACTACATGTACGTGTGCCCAGTACCACAATGCAAAATAATAGATCTTTGTTTGCCTATAAACCAAATATAACTGAAAACCTGCTTTAAGATTTTATAGATATTCATGCACTCATTAAATTATTCTGTGGCAAAATATGTTATTCCCAAAGGCTTCCGGTAATTCATGTCTTTAAATTAGAATTTGAATTCAATATTTTCAAAGAAACTGTGTGTGCTTAATATCCTCATATGCAAGCACACAGGCAAATATGAGGGAGGTTTACTTTACCAAAATAAGGTTACCTAACGGACAACGTTCTCGAGCTTGCAACTTAACATGTATAGATATTAGGTTGTTTGTTTGTGTTGGATTTTAAAGGCATATCAGTACGAACACGGCTATACTGTGCCAAACACGGTAAGATACGCTTACACGTCAAAAAGAAAAGAGGAAAGAGAGCGGGGCAGAAGACAGGAGCAAAGAGAAAGAGAGAGCCAAGAGATGTCACCCCTGTATCGTTATGATGGCATTCCATGGGAGACATCCCACTGATGGCGGGCTTCCATCGCCTGCAGGTGGTTCTACTTCGTCTTTCAACCTCCTGCGGGTAGTTACCTCGAGCCTGCAGGTAGGAGCAGCGAACCTGCTTATATAGCACGAGTCCCCGAGTGGGGAGATATTAGGTTGTATCATGCTGCTAACTGGGTTAAGCCTGACATGTAATATGCACAAAAAGAAACAAACAAACAAAGTTAACGAACGAACCAAAAACAAAATAAAAAAGTCATCTAGATCTGTCTGAATTTTTTTTTTTTTTTTTGAGGGGGGGGGGGGTCATATTCTGCCCAAACAACACAATGTGGATAATGTCTTCTCTGGCTAGGTGACATATCAGTTGCAGTGCAGGAAATCTCATTCAGAATTGACACCTTCACATAATGGTGCCATGGAGTGAAGGTGACAGCTATAATGTAAGGGCTCCGTTATTACGCCCCAAGGTGTCAAGAAAAATTTCTATGACAGATTTAATGTATGATGATTTCACGTCATTTTGTTGGGCAATTTTGCCCAACCAGCCCGGCCTCTCGTTGTTTCTTTGCTGGTTTATCTTGAGTCAATATCCTCGGCAGCTTTGGAAAGACCATGAGACTGATATGACCAGACTTGCTCACTTTTCTCTGCATTTAAATTCCTTTAAAAACACATAAGGATGTAGTTAAAGTATCCATATGGCTTTAGCTCTAAGACTGACATTTGTCAAAGATGTCAGATTTAGAAAAGAAAAACCAAACGTTCCAACGTCTTTTGTTTGTGTGACTCTTCAGGGTTAGTGTTTGTATTTTGATATGCATGTATTTATACAGACTGGATGGGTATGTTTTTGTCGGTAATATATGAATTGCTCTTCATTTTAAAATGTTTAATGAACAGTTTTCTATTTTTTTTTTCTTTTTTCTTTTTTGATTGTAAGGGTCAATGGAAACTGCTAGAATGTCATGATTCCCAAATTGTTTAAGAAATGGCTGTTTACACTTCAAGATAGCTTTCTATGAAACTGTAAGCCTACGCTGTTTGCAAAGACTTTGCTGTGCTAATTGTGATCAGCGAGTCTTTGATTAGCTCAACTGCTAACACTTCTAGAGGGTCAGTGGGAACTTGAATTTATTATGGCCCTCGTACTTCAAGAACTTTTTTTTTTTTTTTGTAACGGGGATTAATCAAATCCGTTCACGATGCAGAGAGTATGTGCTTTCGGAAAAGGTTTATCTCATTCATTAGTGTGACCAGTATAACCATGGCCTATCTCATCTCATGACATGTTTGCTAGGAAAACAGCTGTGCTGTGTACTAATTATAATCCTTGTAATTAATGAAGTGTTTACCCAAAGAAATATCTCCCTGTTTATTGCCTCTAATTTATGGCCCAGCCACTCATCACATTTTGTCAGTCCACCTGCGCCCACTCGCTGCTCTGGAGTCATACTTACAATACAAACGAATGAAACGAATCGGATATGTATCACAGGAACTTGCGAAATATATATATTCATATATATGTATTCCCCATATATATATATATGTATATATAAAATATTAACAATGATAATAATAATAATAACAACAATATACCGTATGTATGTATATATTTATATCTATCTATCTATATATATATATTTGCTTGCATATAAACTCAGTTTCCGAACATAATTCCTATCGACAGACATTTCGTTCAGCCGGATGTATTTGGGTCCCATTCTTACTATTATACAAAAATTGTTGTATCTCTACCTACTGCTGTTTATCTAATGATATATGTATTGGACTGTGGACAAAGTATCACTGAGCAGTGTGATCATATGAGAAAAAATAAATTAATTAATTAAAGTCTTTTTCGGCGATTTTGTTCATTAGTTTGGTACTAAAGATTTTTGTCTCAAGTACTATGTCTCTATTATACCTTTTGCCAAGCTTTGTATTCAGACAACGGTGATACACTCATGTTTTTATTTCAAATATATATATATATATACATAGAGGACATGGTAGTCATGGGCCTGCTATATTTTCATACAGCTAGAAATTGATGCGGTTTGTCCAGGTTCTGCACGCAGTCTCAAATAAAAGAGGACATATAACAACAATAAACGCTTCCATCTACCCAACACTCCCATTTTAAGTGAAAATAATAGGACTGGAATTTCGAAATTGGCGTTCGGAATGGGTGTAGCATTGCTTTTTCCCCCGAAACCACAGTGTATCACGCTTATTATGTGAATGTGCCCTGCTATTCAGGGGGAATCAATTGCGCGAGGATAAACACTAGAATTAAGGAGATGCCGCGAAATGACTGCCCATTAGCACAGTTTCTCCCGGCGTTGTAAAAGTGCACGACTCCGGCCAAAGTATGAAGAGCGACACTGTCACATGTAGTAATATACGTGCATTTTGTATCTGCACCCCACCCCCCTCCTTTTTTTTTCTTTGTTTTGTCTTTCCATCGGTCATCGTATCGGTTAAGATCTCATTATATCATCTCTTTGTCTTCTCCTTATATGTGGGAAAAGGGGAGAGTATACATATTGTGATTATTATCATCATTGTTAATATTATCGTTCTGTTGTTTTCCGTAATGTGTAGGATGTTGTAATTGCATTTTAACTTTTTATGTAGCTTTTCTGGTGTTAATGAGTGTAACAATATTCTGCATATGTTGTAAACAGATTTAATTTCTTGTCAGTTTAATCTTTAGTCCCACCGCTCCTTTTGCTATTTCCTTTCTGCTATTTCATATTTATCTTCGTGCATTTCACAGTGCGTCCGCTTCGTACTGTAGACAGAGCTTGCATAAAGCACAAAATCAATCAAGAGCTATTTCCGCATTTAAATACATCAACGATGGACATTGTACATCTTCGACAACTACGTGTACAAGTACTCATCTCATCCTTCTTGAGTTATGTCACTCAAACTACAGTTTGAGCGATACTTTATCTTACTTTAACCCAAAACCTGTCAATAAAGGCTACTGCACTCGACGACGCATACCACGGTTTCTTTGATATTCGTCCATGTTCCAGAGATGATAGTTTGAAGCTCGGTACTTTATTATATTGTTTGTTATTTGGAGAGGAATTTTAGCGCAAAGTATATCGCATAACCAATGATTCTTTGGCTATAGTGGATTTTGATACATGTAGTATAAACTGTCTTTAACCCCGGGAGTGTTGTCGAAAAAGAACAGCCTAAATGTCAAGGTTGCTATGATGACATTAAATCTGATGTTGAGGGAATGGTAGTTTCGGGTGGTATAACACGAGTACAGTGTAGCCCTTTCCTTGCCACGACTGAAAAACCGAATCAGTTGTGAGTGAGCTCAAAGAGGGTTAAGACACCTGACACCATCTTGTTATGTCAGGAGTGACGCTTTGAATCCGCAAATACTGACCGACATTCCTTATAAACGAACATCTGTGAGATCAGTTTTTGTCACTTCTGTCTCTGAATAATTCATAACAATGGACATTCTGAGTTCCTTCTAGCAACCAAAAGGAGAGTCATCGCATTGCTGTTTGGAAGTAAATTTCAGTGCATGGTAATTATTATTTAATGAAAACGTCTTAAAATCCAAGACGAATGCCCACCGATAACTCATATTTAGAAAAGCCACAATAATAATGATGATAAGTAAAAAAGGTTAAAAAGAAAGAAAGAAAGAATAGTGAGGGACTTGATATTGAGCAGATTGATATCACTAGCCAAATTTTCGAACCCAACTGGCTCTTCGACAGGGCAGTAAAGAAAATACATAACATGTAAATAGGATATTTCTGTGTGCCAAAGAAAATGTTAATGAACGATATGCTTATTGTATTGGAGGGGGTTTTTACATTTTACATGGTTTGAAAGTAAATGAAATATTTCTCTTCGAAAGTCTTTGGAATTTAGATGTTTTGATTTACAGTGGCCAAATTAAAGGATTGTAAGATTGTAATGTTGTCTGTCTTTTTTTTTTTTTTCATTCGTTTGGTTACATAAGTTTTTGATATTTACTTTTAAGCTGGACATCACAGAACATTGTGTTTTCTTTTGTTTTCGAAACATATTTTGCCCTCCCTTTGATTACGTATTAATAATGTTCCAGGTAAGTCTTTCATCAGATCATTCTGTCATCAGATCAATCTCCTGGCACTTTTAGGGTTAAATGTAGGAAGCCCAGGGCTGACGTTGTCGGAGAGGAGGATTTCTCTACAACAGCAACCAGTGACGATGGTCAGAATGTGGAGGTCATTCATCATTTAATTTGCCAGCAGTCACCTGTCATCCTGTCCGTTCCAGTCCACTGTCGTCCTGAGAGCGGAAGGGAGGGAGAGGGGGGGGGAGGGGGGGGAGCTGGTCTGCCCTTCTATTAAACCCTTAACTTTATCTTGGTAGAAAATCTGCTGCGGCAAGCGGTCTTGAGTTAATTGACTTGGCAGTTCCTCGAGTCCCGTTTTTACGTTTGTAGGTGTTTCTCCCTCCTTTTTTTTTTTTTCTCCCTTCCCCCACTCCCCTCGCCGCCCCCTCAGCCTCTCCGAGCCTAAACAGTAATTCAGAGAGGAGTGAGAGAAAGTGAGAGAACAAAATAATAATATAAATTTTTAAAAAATGACGCCTAAAGCCCTTCTTATGAAAATCCTTTGGTTTTGTTTGAGTGTTGACTTTTGTGTTATAATCAAGGGATGTGATCAAAGAAAGAGAGAGAGAGAGAGAGATAGATAGAAAGAAATAATGAAAGAGAGGACAAGTACAATCCTTTGGTATGTGTGTGGGCTGTGTGTTATAATCTGTGGCTTTGATTTGATCGGTTGCATTCACAAGTTGAGGGGTCCATGTAGAAAGGCGTGTTTGATGCTCGCAAGAACAGCTGTTCGGAAATTTCAAAGCGCTGTATTAAGTGGATTTGTCGGCGGGCTTCAAAACGAAAAGTGTCACCCCCGCTCCCCTTCTGCTTTTCCCCAAAGCTTCCCCATCCTCGAACATCATTATTGCATTAAGTTTCATCCAAAAAATAATTTGAAGCGTTAATCAACCCATTGCTACTCATTTCTGCCTTAGCTATCGTGCAGATTTGAGATTCTTCCAGAGACATAGATAGAAATAAAATGTTTTATTGAATTATTACGTGACACATTAGTTTGAAAGAAAAAAATACCAAGGTATGTAAATGGCCGGAGTCTTAGTGTATAATATTGATAATAATTATAGTAATGATAATCTCTCAGAAATAGATTACAGTATTTTTGGCAGTGCGATTTTTAAAAAAAAAATTTTTTTTTTTTGGGGGGGGGGGGGGTCATTTTGTTTTGCTTTGAAATGGGAGAAGGGAGTAACTATGTAGACGGGCACAGGTCGATCTGATTGGGTGAGTGGTTGGTTGGTTGTTTAGTTGCTTGAGGGGTTGGTGAGTTGGTTGTTGGTTGGTCAGTTTGTAGATTGTTTGAATGGTTGTTCAATGGTTGGTTGATAGGTAAAAATTATATTGGAAAGAGAAGAGGAGACCAGTTCATTCACAGAGGAAAGGCGCTGGATGGAGACAAGGCCTATTTGAAATGACCCGAGAGGACAGGCTAGGCATAAACCCAAACACGAGACGGGTTGTCCACAGAGCTGTAGGCCTGTAGTACGTCAGACGCGGAGACTTATGCCGTGTTGTATGGGGGCCCCCATGCGATGACTTAGGTTTGCTTGGCCTTTGACTGCTCCACGCTTGATTTGCCCCTTTCTTCCCGCTTGTCTGCTGGCGTGACGGAGCATTCGGCCTGAAGGACTTGAACCGCCCACCACCCCACTCAGAGTCAGACGAGTCGTGCTGTGTCTTCATCCAAAGCAACTGCCACTGACCATTCTACCCCAGGTGTGGAAACTTTTTGAGTAGGAGATTTCGGTTGGAAATAAAAAGGGAGACAGAGGCCGTTTGGGAGGGGGAGGGGGGGGGGGGAGAGAAGGAAGATGGTCTTGTTTCGATAGCTTGAATCATAATGTCCCCTCTTTTCTTTGCCCGTTAGGGTAGTCAGGAAGATGGATTGTTTTTGTTGTTCTTGCAGCCAAGCATATAACAAAATGCATTGACGAAGTTTAAACGGTAAATTGATTACAATGTACCAAAGTTCTGTTTGTTTAAATTTGAAGAATTTTTTGTTAATTTATTTTCGGTTGTTTGAATTAATTTATTCATTTATTGTTTAGCTGGAAGGGGCGGAGAGGGAGAGAACCAAGGCGTAAGTGTCTTCTATTCCAGCACTTGTCTTGAGAGCCCAAACTAATGACAGACTATTGGTCTTAATATGAAGGTACTTGTTTCAGACACCGCTGTCCTTTGTGGCATTCATACTCGGGACGCAAAACGGGATTAATTTAGCCAGTTTGTTAATGATCTGTTTGCTGAATTTCCTTTATTCATTCCCAGTATACATTATGTATTATGCCTGTTCCTCCCAGCGATTTTATTCTCTCATGTTGTACCTATCATCGGACTTGATAGAATTGCATCGCCATGGCAGGGCGGTTTATCGTAGCCAGTTGAGTGCACCTGCTGAGACTTAAGCAGATGTGTATCTCCATGAATGGCGGCCCATTCATTCACGTAAGCACCACTCCATTCAAGCAGGGCTTTGCCGAGGACAATCGCAAGGGGCACACAAACTGTAGTGGGCGGACTGAACTAGACTCGTTTTTTTTTTTTTTTAAGTAGGTAGGTAACTCCCGGACTCTTTCCATGGACTTTTTTTTTTTTTTAAGGGCTGGTTTTCAAAATCGCCCCTTCCCCTCTCTCCCCCCTCTCCCTACCTAACACATTATTTTTAAAAAAAAAATGTATCCAACCTTTCAGTCGTAGGAATGTATGGTTATCTTGGCTCTAAGTGCCTATATTGTTTGGTGGGATGAATTTTTGTGGGTAGAAATTTAGTAGAATTTGGAAATTTTGCCCGGGCAACAGTGTCTCCGTCTACTCTTTACCCAATTTTTTTTTAAACTGTCAAGGGTTCTTTAACGTGCGCATCGTCCACACAGGACCTCCGAATTATATTCGTCCTCATCCGAGAAGGCTAGATGTCGAACCTACCTACCCAAAAGGCCAGGGACCGTTGGGTTTGCTGGTTCTAATGTTCGTATCTTTGGCATCCCCCAAGAGGTAAGATCCGAAACTCGAACCCGCGCCCTCCACGACATGAATTTTTCGTGGTGTAGCAGACGCCTGGCCATACGGGCACTGTGACCACCCCCTCCCCTCCCCCCCCCCCCAACACACACACACACACACACAAACTTGACGGATATTTCTTATGCATGTAATACGAAAGCTAATAAATTGTGAAACGACTCTTTGCATTACGAAAATCGATGTTTAGTCTTGCGGTATAAAATGTTGCGAATGCTGCAGGCTGTCATTCAGTATTGCGGAATAGATCGGGTGTAATTATACTGTGGTGAAAAAGCTGTTTTTGTTTACCTATCGGTATCCTATAACTTGTAAACTGCATAGCTGTGAACGTGAAAACGTACAGAAGCTTTCAACTCATCTAAGGATGATAGCGACACATGTGCATGATTTAACCCCTAAACACAACTCATTATCATTTATGGAGTACGCAGTCTGAACTTATCGTCGGATTACCGAGTAGATATACAATGTGTTTTAATAATAAGATAGTTACTCTTTAAAGTTTGTTTCCCAATATTTTTGGTTTCATTACATATTTATTGAATTGTATGTATACAATATATCTCGTCGGTGTAGAACAACACTCCGGTAACCCACAAAATTTTCGATTTCCACTTTTTTAAAGTTTCTGCTAGAATCGATTCCTGTCCGTGTTGTGTCAAAATATTGGCCCGATCGGGCGAAAAGTAACTGAGTAATCGCACTGTGAAATA
>JBCAUA010635982.1:0-15871 GCA_038406235.1 Peronia verruculata
ACTCGGCAGTATCAAAAATGGTAGTATGCAAAATTTTAAGTCTCTAGCTTGAATGGCCATGAAATGCATAGGCGTTATGCGAAGCTTATCCCTTACTCTTATTATAGTAAGAGGTTACGCGTTCAAAACACCAAACACGTTTTCTTGGGGTAACGGTTCAACCATCCGAAGTACAAACATCGAGGTGCGCTTCGCTTACCTTTTCCTTTAAGTCGCATGGCAGGGTCGGTTTTGATTTATGTTAAACAAAAATTCCCACGAAGTCCGTGGATTCTCTTCCAGTAATTACATAAAAGGCAAACACACACCCGAGCACAAACATGCAGGCATAATAATAATCAGGACAAGAATGTTGAGAAAGACAACACTCACATAATAAGATAACTTAAGCGACATCAAATGAAAGAGGATGTTTATTTTTATTATATTGAACAGACAGAAACACAGAAACACACACACCACACGCACACACGCATAGACATTGCACAACATAAAGGACGGGAAGTAGAATTTAAATAAATATCACTTCAGTAGGCTAAAAGGCTAGACGATACTCATTTACATATACATAGCCTAGAGATGAATCTCCTTTCAAGACTTCCTGTTACTGAATGGCGCAAAATAATTACAGCTTTAAAAAAAAAAAAAATGTTTTTCATAATGCTTACATTGTGTTAGACGTTATATTCCCAATCTCCGAATCGGACATTTTACACTCTCTCCATCTCCCGCCGCCCCATCACCCAAATACCCAAGCTTTTATTGCTTCACAGTAGAAGTTTTTCGGAAAGTAAAATGGGTATAGTCCGATAAATTTACAGCGTGCGTGTGTGCATGTGTGTGTTTGTGTTTGTGTGTGTGTTTGTGTTTGTGTGTCCGTGTGTGTGTGCGCGCGCGCATGCGCGCACTCTTGTTGTTGTTGTTGTTCTTTTTAAACATTCAATTTGAAATTCTGACTTTGGTGATAGTGAGAACGGATCTTAACAAAAAAGTACATAGAAGAAATTACGTAGGGTCAAATGTTAAAGATAATTACTTAATTATAGAAAAGGAAAGAAATATAACCGCTTGTTGAATATCTTTAAAGAAAGTGTTTCTATTCTACATTTTGCTGAAGAGGCACCATTAAAATTTGTGGACTCCTAACTTTCCTTTTGTCATTTATTTTTAAAACTTGAAATGCCCAGGGACAAATTTAAAATGAAAGAGATAGGGTGAGACAAATCAAGGATCTGGTGATTGTGCTCTGCAATAAATTTGTTCCTTTCAAATGATATTTATTTTATTCCACCAAGATCCTCTGTGGGCTTGATTGGTTTTTTTTTTTTTTAAGCACAATGAATACCCTCATAAAACAAAGGTTTCTTTTACAATGGACACTTTCAGAGATTATGTTTTTCTATTCCAAATGACCTGAGTCATACGAGAGAAGGAGGAGGAGTCTTTTATAGAAGGCTGTCCAGCCGTGATGTATTCTGAGATGTGTCACTGTGTGGTGCTATATCTGTAACTGGTTTAGAAATCTCCAACCTACACTTTTCGTGCACAAAACATTCAAATGAGCGATAGCTATGCCAAAGACGACCCATTCGTGCTTGCTTCATTCATTGCTCGCGATTACAGTTCTATCTTGTAATGAAATCTTGACCATAGCTAGCGCGAAGCAAAGATCTTCAAACTGAGCAGTTATATTGTAATGGTATGACTGTGTTGTATGTATGTGCATCTGCCTTTGTTGCTGCCATTAACTTGTACGTCGATATTGACAGCTCGATTCATATTCGCCGACATGTTGAATGAGTCGAGTCAGATAGCACAGGATACTGGTAGGAATGAACAAACAGATCGGTTAACAGACCATATTGTTATTTGGTCTTTTTGAATGGCGTAGAAGGAGGAGAAAAGACAAAAGGGAGTGAAGGGAAGCGAGGGAGGTGTCAAATTTTCTTTTGAAGACAAAGTTGTTGGAATGAATTCGTCTTTGTCTTCTTCTCGTTCTTCTTCTCTCTCTCTCTCTCTCTCTCACTCACTCTCTTTCTCTCCTTACCGCTGAAACATCTTTGTATTTGAAAAATGAACCAAAAAGTTGTTGAGAGCTAGCTTTTAACTCCGTTTGTAATGTAAACAGATCAAGACTAGGGCGACATTATTTGCCATCTAAATCCCATTACTAACTATTCAGACTCGAAATCCAGAGCTTGTTTTAAAATTCTGATAAATTTCATTTGAGTTCTTGATCTTAGGATTGTCTTTTATGTGGTTCAACTCCGTACAATTTCTCTTTTACACTTCTAGTCTATGATAGACCTCTATATTGTTCAGTCCTGGATCATTCAACATCTTGGAGATTTTGCTTTCTTTCATATCCTTCCAAAATAGCTAATAACTATGGTTATCATATTTTCCTTTCAAGTGTACTTTTATATAAGGATGATTTATTCCTGGCACTTTCATAATCTTCATGACTGGGGACTTGCCAATTTGATATAAAGTCAGGCAATTCTCCTTGCCCAGTACTAGAACATTTCCAGCGCCAGTTAAAGAATTTATCTTTCTGTTTTTTCCTCTCAGGAATGGTTCATAAGACGATGATAGTGTGTTTGAGTTGGAGACATAGATACTAACGAATACAATCTTAAACAAAAATGAAAAATACAAAATATGGGACCGGATATTTAGGTGGAATATCAATCCTGTCCATAGAGTGGTAGAGGACCATTTATTTTTGCCAAGCCCAGAGTATAGAACTATGTAAATTGACGCTGTTCTTTCCATCTAATGCATTTGTGGATGAAAACGTTCTGTTGTATGTAGCAAAACATACGTAAACGTTGTTTCTGTAAGCCAAAGAAATACTATTTATTATTTACAGTAAACTGTGTTGACTGTGTTTTTCTTGCTGTTTTATTATCATCATTATCATTTTTTTGTGGTGGCTGTACATATCACACAATGTTGTACTATGTTTGTGGCCTGTATATTATATGTTTTATTGTATGCACTTGGTGCATTAGCAGAAACATCAAGGTAATATTAAAACTCGCACCTGTACCAATATTGAGATTTTGTGTTGACGTTTCTTTATCTCTCACTTGAAGGTATTGCTAGTACAAACATGTCAAAAATGCGAGAGATAACCCCCCCCCCCAAAAAAAAAAACGAAGGAAAAACTGACGATGAGCGTGGAGAAGAGAGAGTTAACATATGATTAAAAAAATGAGGACACAGAAAAAAAAAAAAAAAAAGGAGAAGAGAAGGAAAATAAAGAGCGAGAGAGAGAAAATAAAATAAAACTGATAACAGTATGTTGATGATGATAACAGAGCCAAAAACGGTTCGGAAATTTGGCTAGTGCCATCCTTTTATTCAATGTTTAGCACATTGAGTTCCATAGACTGGTGTGTGTGTGTGTGTGTGTGTATGTGTGTGTGTATGCTTGCCTTTAGTTCGTGCGTGCGTGTGTGTGTGCATATATTGTATTAAGTTAGCTGTCGTCATATAGCATTTCAAATCTTTAGATATTTCAATAAAATGATGATGATAAAAAAAAAAAAAAAATGAAAAATAGAGAAACGAGACTTCTCTCTCTCTCTCTCTCTCTCTTTTCACAATCTCTTACTACCCAATATGTTTCTTTCATCTTGTTCCAATGCTGAGCATTTTTATTTGCCTACTTTTCCTTTTCATATCAAGTTTGAAAAGAACAAATTAGTAAGAGTTTGTCCGTGGATGCACGAGCCTGTCCGGAGAGTAAAATGAAAATAGTCGGAACTTTCAGACTTTTCACTATTTTAATAATCTGTAAATGGTGAACATCGGGAAATTTAAAGCACTTTCTTGTGGCCAGATATCAACATCAGCGTTGAACGCATTTTATCATTATGTGAAAGCAAACATGGTGGCCTACTTTGCAGAATAGTCAAAGGAAAAGGTGAGCGAGGGTGGAGCGATTTTTGCATGCAAAAGGAAAACCCTACCCGGATCCACAATGAAATTGTCACATGTATGACATGATGAACAAAAGTCAGGTATATATTCTGGGTTCGAATCCTGACAGGTCCCATAATTTTTTGCCCCTGGGAAAAGCAATATACACACATTTCCTGACTTCATCCAGGTTTAAATGGGTTCCCGACTACAGACGGTGACTGATATTGTTAGATTGATAAGGATTTGAGCGCCTAATAGGCAGCCGCCTTCTATGCTTGCCAGGAAGCTGAGAGCATTTATGAGTGCCTTCTTTGGGTCTGTCCGGGTAATAGTCGATTGTTAGAGCGTGTGCAGAAGGGGGATAAGCGCTATATATATATATATACTCTCTATTATTATTACACATGTACTACCTAATTCAAGGCAGGCAGTACCAGCATGGAAGACGAATCTCGCTCTGGGCGCCCACAATCTTTAAGACACGCACAAAACGTTGCTCGCTTTGATGAACTCGTTCGAGAAGATGGGGGATTGAAAGTTCGAGACAATGCTTTAGTTCTTTAAATTTCAAAGAGCCTTGTTCATAAAAATTATCTGGACTTGGGTTTTCGAAAGGTTTCAACTTAGATGGGTTCCGAGTCAATGTTTCGCAGAATCTTCTGGATCGGTACAGACAAAATGATGATGGTGGTGAAAATCCTCTAGCTGAAATGAAAGCTGGTGAGGACTCCCACGGCGATCGTGAAGCATTGTTCAGACATTTAATTACAAGTGATGAGGCATGGGTGCATCATGCAACGCCAGAAACAAAACGAGATTCTTTGACCTGAAAACAGCCGCTATCTCCGCCCTCAAAAAGTTCAAGATGCAGCAGCATTCGGAAAACATCATCATCAACATCACCACCACCACCACCACCACCACCACAACAACAACAACAACAACAACAACAACAAACTTATGATACCTTGTTCTGGGATGCCTAAAGTGTCCTTCTGTCAGACATTATGCCTCATGGACAGTGCATTAATGCTGTTCATTATTGTAAAACACTTCGCGAATTAAGAGAAGCTGTGCACCACAAGAGACCGGAACTTCTGAGCAAGGGCGTCATTCATGTAAGGGCATGCCAACGCAGCAGTATCCCACAATGCCGAATTGGCTCCCTCGTCATAATATATAAGAGATTTTACGATATCCACCTTATAGTCCGGACATGGCTCCATCAGAGTATTACCTATTAGGGCCATATTGGAAGGGAAGAAAGTTTGACTGTAATGACAACCTCACTGAAGAAATGGGGAACTGGTTCTCATCGCTTGACGCAGATTTCTTCAGGAAGGGTATCTTTTCTCTGGTTCAGGGCTAGAAAAAGTATATCCATTTCCAAGGACCTACAATGAAAAGTAGCCAAAGAGTGACAGTAAATCTTGTGTAAATAGAAATATTTACTTGTGTTAGTTTTCATATTATTTTCCGGACAGCTCTCGTATTTGTATCTGCCCATTTGTCTGTCTCAATCTCCATCTGTCTGTCTGTCACCCGATCGTCTCAGTGTCATCCTGATCATGGGTTCTTCTCTACACGTCCTATTCTTCATGACTGCCTGTCAGTTCAAGACATTATAATTATTATATCTGCTCTTCTCTGTTCTATACCTTTACAATTGACCATTATTATGAGAGGGCAATACATTGTATGCGGAACAGTAACGACTTCTTCTTTTTCTGTGTGTCCGTCTGCTGATCTCCGTGAGTACCTATTGTAGTCTAGGTTTATTGCCTTTGTCTCTCTTGTTACACACACACAAATACACACACAGTAGCGGACACATTCCTCTATCAATACTTATGCATACTGTATCCTCATAGCAAAATATTCACGTATTGACGGTCATACCTATTAGCCACCCAATCAATCCAGCACGAACGAATGTAGAGAGACAAGAAGAAAAAGAAGGAGAAGAAGAAGAGGAGGAGAAAGAAGATAAAAAAAAAAAAAGAAAGAAGAAGACGTCCAACATCAACAACAACAACAACAACAAAAAATAAGGAACAACGAAAAGGAAAACAACAATAAAAAAGTCACACAAAGTTTTGGGGCTTCATTCCGAAACTGGGCAGTACGTTTCACCATAACAAAACACATTGCTTTCATCTCCATTCACCATTGCCACTCATCAATAACACATCTTTCCATGTCTTACAGGCATAAAACCAAACAGATTTAAAGATAACTGGCTTCACTGGCAAGCAAGGAAAGAAAGAGACGAGAAAAACAAGATAAAACAAAAATTAAAAGATGATTTAAAAAAAAAAAAAAAAGAAGAAGAAAAGAAAAGATAACAGCAGTCGTCAACAATGTATTAAATGCGTGTTCTAGCCTTCCATTGTGGAGAACTCAGTACTTCCAACTCTGGGAAGAATTTGAGGATTAAATACCCTTTGTTGAAGATACAATACAGTTTAATGCAACTTTATGGCTGGAAGATTAGGCGAGCTGAGGCGTTCGTTGTTGCAAGTGACGCCGGGGGACCAATATATTATCTCTTTCAATCAAAATAGTTGGGGGGATATTTCCTGTCCGTGAAAGAGGCTGTATGATATTTGGGGAGTATGTAAAATAAGCCCCCCATCTGAGGGTGTCTGTCTGTCGCTCTGTCTGTCCTGCCAGAGGGTATCTATATCTTTGTGTTGTCTACTGACTCCTTGGTTAAGTACATTTTGTGGTGTTTAAAGATGTCTGTCTGTCTGTGTAACTCTTCATGTGTCTGTCAGCGCTTATGTGTCATTTGAGTGTTGATAGATGTCTCCCTGTCTGTGTGTCTGTTTGTACAAGCAATGATACTGTCTGTCTGACTGTGGAAGATGTCTGCCTGTGTATCTCGACATGTGTCTGTCTCTGACAGCGTTTGCATGTCTCTGAGATGTCTGTCTGTGTGTCTATTTGTAGAAGGATATGTTTATGTCTTTATGTGTGTAATGTTACTGTCTGTTTGTGGGAAATATCTGTCTGTGTATCTCTGCTTGTGTCTGTCTCTGTCAGCACTTACATGTCTCTGAGTGTTGATAAATGTCTGCCTGTGTGTTTTACAAGCAAATGTTAGTGTTTTTATGTCTGCAGTGTTTCTGTCTGTCTGTTTGTCTGTGTTTGTCCATCTATATATGAGAGATATCTGCCTGTTTATCTCGGCATTGTGTCCGACAACGCTTGCAGATCTCTGAGTAGGGAGGAGTGTCTGTCACTTCTTTGTAAGAGCATTTGCCTACCTGTCTTTTCTATTTTCAATGTAAGGATGTCTGTATTTGTATACTTGTCTTTGAAAGAATAGTTGTTCTTTCCGTATGGATACAAAATCTGCCTGTGTATCTTTGTGTTAAAGCATGTCTGCCTCAATATCTTTGTGAGTGCAATAAAATCTGTTCATAGGTCGAAGATTGTTAATGTTTATTCAAGGATGTCTTAAGGTAATTGTAATCTATCTGTGTGTCAAACATTGTTTATGCGAGGATGTCTGTCTTTAGGTAATTATGTTTCAAGGGAAATATTATTATATGGTTGCCTGTCTCTGTATGTCTTGTGCTTACATGAATATCCTTCCGTGTCTATGTGTGCTTAAGGATAGACATGTTTTCTATTTTCTTTTTTTTTTTTTTATTCTTGAAACTTTTTTTTTTATTTGCTTACTCACTTTATATCTGTCTGTTTCTTTATGAAAACTGAAATGTTTGTCTGTACACCTTTGTACATATAAAAGAATGCCTATTAACAGCGTGGCGTTGTGTTTCCAACCACGTCTATCTAGTGTCTGTGAGCGAAAGAGATCATTTTTGTAAGTGTGAGTCTTAGCCTGTTTGAGGGTATGGTCTTAGAGTATAAAGATGTTTAGGGGAGCTTGGCCGGATTAATTAATTCTATCTTTTGTCTTCTGATCCAGTATTAACGTGATTTACAGGGATCTCGGTCTTTGCCCATGTCCCATGTTATTCAAGGATACTTGAATTTCTTGAAAAAGCATATAATTGTAATTTTCATATTTTGTGGCCAAATGTCAATTTCAGAAAATGCCCCTACCCCCGCCCCTCCCCTCCCCCCCCCCCCCCCCGGCCTTCATATATTCAGAATGAATGAAGGGTTCAAATATAAATCGTTAATAATCGAATGGAAAAACCCATTATAATATCCATTTCTGGATCACATCTGTAAGATTTGAAAGAGTGGAGCCAAATCTTTAAACTGTTGATAGAACAAACAAGAAAAATCAGAAGTCAAATGCATTTTGTTCCTCCTTTCCCGTCACTTTGTAATCAAGTGGACTAAACACACAATTCCCCCGCAATTAAGTCCAAAGATAATATCATTTTGACTAAAAGCATAGTAGATATGGGATCCATCTAAGCTTATATTTGGAGCACAACTATATATTTGTTTTCAATGGACGCTTAGTGATGGTGTCTGAATTTCTGATATGAAAATAACATAATTGTTGATATAATGGTAACCATCCATGAGACTTGTCCTGAGAGAATATGTTTATTTGAGCAAGAAACAACTAATATCCCCAATTATCAGTCTGTCCAATTTAAACTGTCGTTTTGCTAAGGGAAGGCAATGATCTCTCAACTTAATTACGAGATGATATTCCCCTTATCGGCGAACACGGATCAAATATACTTTACCCTTAACTCGAGGTAGCAAATGAAGTTCATGTAGCGCCCTAGAACCAGTACAACGATGAGCAAGACCTCGCCAAAAACGTTTACTTAAAAAATATTGTATCAAATATAGGCTTAAATCGCTTGAGAGCTCAGGCAGGCTCAAGGTCGCAGGGTTCAAAGAGTTAATCAAGTTTGAGGTAACACCGAATATTTACGTATTTGGATAATTTATTATTCTTTTGTTGAACTTTTCATTTCCAGTACCTTTCTTTCTTTCCAGTTAACCGTTGTTTCCTGGACATCGGCGAAACATGAAGCCAGAAATTCAAATCTCCTAAATAGTAAACGGCCGTTTTCTGCGAACAGCGAGGCTCATGTCCGAAAGATAATTATTGATGCAAAATAGCAATAGCCCAGGAATGGATACTCGAGGTTGTTTGATAGACAAGTTGGTATTTTAATAAGAATAGCAGCGAATCGGGAAACAATGAAAGACGGAAACGAACACAAAAACTGCACTAACAAGATATACATACATACATACGATCGCACAGACAAACATACACAGAAACACACACATACATACAAGATAATTATGCATTTTGAAATGGATTCATCAACATTTTCAGCAGTGACATGCAATTGATCACATTTGATAATATTAATAATAAACATATTTTAAATAGCCTTTGAAAAGAGAACATATTATATCAGTTTAGAAAAACATCAACGTCCTTGCCATTCCAGGTTGTGTCGAGAAAATCGTAACTATGATCATGAGGAAAAGTAATGCCTTTCTCTTGGGACAACTGAATTACTTTTAACAACAACTATTTGATCTGCGATAAAAAAAAATTTAAAAAATGCTCGTCAAAAGCGCTGACACTGATGCCATCATTTATCACCATTTTCCTATGAGTATAAAACAAGAACAAATTAGAAAAAGAGACTACAACACAACAATAAACAGGCAAAGAGAGATGAATAATAATTCAGGGAATATAATCAGTAATGAAGCAAAATGATAATTAATTAGAAAGCAGCAATAAAAAAGTATGTAAAAAAAAAAAAAAAAAATTTGGCAAATAAAAATGACACACATTTGCTTTTTTTTTTTTTTTTTCATTTTTCAATACTCGAAGATAGTTCGACACCAAATCATAATAGTTTATATTTATATCAATCATTTTTTGTTTAATCTCTTCAGCCACACTGATATCAAATTAAAATAACAGAGGACAACAGGAAATCCGTACGGATAAATCACTATCAACGAACGAATAAACATACGTGTCCCAAGAAGAGGTCATTCTGAAGGATGCACTAGCCATTACTAAGAAATCGTTTGGAGTAAACTAAGTTGACTTCATTGAAAAATGAAAGGCTTGTGAGTTGTGATCTCTCAGGTGAATGAATATTTTTTCCACATTTGAAACATGTTAACGTCATTTTAGGCATGCTGTTATGTGGATCAGCAATAAACGGTCGTGTTGTTATAGTGGGGAAATGGCTCGATCTACCCAGAATAGGTTTGAAACGAAACGTTGGTTTCATTCCGAAAGAGAGGTTTGTATGTTGTGTTGTGTTGTAACGACACATCATCACGATTACGGCTATATTGTGTCAAGCACGGTAAGATACGTTTACACGTCAAGAAGAAGAGAAGAAAGAAAGCGGGACAGAAGACAGGAGCAAGGAGAAAGAGAAGAGATGTCTCCCCTGGAATGTCGAGAGTGGCATTCCACGGGAGACACCCCACCGATGGCGAGCTTACACCACCTGCAGGTGGGGGCAGAGAGCTTACTTCTAAATCCCAGGCCCCCGCAGGGGGAGGGGGGGAGGCGAGGTTTGATTAGCAAATAGGTTCAATTTGCTTGTTATTAAGAATTAAAATTTATTTACTCTTAATTAGTAATCTTGGTTCAAATGTCCACATACTATCAATTCTGGATCTTCTCTAAATGTGTCAATAGTGTGAAAACAAAACGGGTGTAAAGCTAAAAGGCAAGGACTGATCACTTCATGGGCCCGTCGTGGGAACTCAAGAAATATGAATACTGACAGTCAATGGAGGTGTGAAGATTGTGAAGGCCTTAAAGAAAGAACTTCACAGAGCGCGGAGACATCAATACACTGAATGTCAAGCTGTTGAAAACAGGAAGGACAAGTCAGGAAAATCGAGCCCTAACTTGAAAAGACGGGTCAATTAATGTGCACAAATACAGTTGAACGTGCATTTCATTATGAATGATGATTTCATGTTCATTTGAATGACAGGATTTGCGTTAGAGCGATTCATAAAGGGGAAGCCTTTTTTTTTTACTTGTTTGCGAAATGCTTAGCGAAGATGAATGATTGCAGATGTGTTAATGCACAGAGTTGAATGTGTTAACACACCGTAATTCCATTCTATTCAACCCTGGCCACAACTTGCTGAATAGGACATTATGCTTCTCTTTGTAATTAAAAATAAATATTCCCTCTCTCACCTCCCCACCTCGCCCGGAACTCTTTGCTTTCTCCGTCTCCCAGTGAAAATATCTGCACAGGCATAAATGCTTGCTTGTAAAATCATTTAAATTTGTCGGGGCAGATTATAAACAACCTTTAGCATTTTTGAAGTGTCTCTACAGAACATAAATAACTTGTTCTTTTATTTTCGAATGTCTGCAAAATGCATTAATAACTTATATATCGTTATTAGAGTTATCTTTATCACAGTTATCTTTATTAATTTATAAGTGATAAGGAAACGTTGCAATAGGCCAGGAGGGTGAGGGATGGGGTGGGGGGAGGGGAGGATGAAAATAGTTCCAAGGTCAATGCTAAGGAATTTGTCTCTGGAATTAACGATAGGATGAACACACACACACACACACACACACACACACACATACACACACACAGACACATACGATCGCGCGCGGGCGCGCACACACAAACACACACACATGCACACAAAGGACTGGTAATTGATTCTTTGGTGGCAAATATATCTTAGCCTTCTGATACACGAGGTTGAAAAACGGTGCTTGTTATTGGCCTACTTGGCGTGCTGTAAAACTTTCCAGTTTAAAATATATTCCCCTTTGATACATTGATTTAACAAATTTCTGCAAACCTCCGTTCATTCTGACCACTTTCTTTGCTCTGCACAAACCATCAGAAAAAAAAAAAGCCTAGACAAATTTCGAATTAGACTAAATCACACTTTATATTTTCATATATATAGATTCTATCGAACAAGTCTTAATCTATTCCGTGTAAGGACGAAACCTGACGGGCAATAAAGTCTCACAGATTTGATACGAAGCCTGTCCTAATTATGGGCTCAAGTCAAGCCATGGACAAATTACGGAGAAAAGCCTGTAAGCAAATTACCCAACCAATAAAGGTCGTCAAGCACTGCTTACACAAGAACTTTATTTTCTTGCACCTCAAAGTGTCGACTGTACACAGCGGTGTTACTTCAAACACGCTGGAGTGTGCATTGTATGCCTGCGTGTTTAACACTCCGTTTATCAAGATTTTAAAATTACTTTATGAGAACTTGCAGAATGATATATGAAAAAAATCTATTTAAAAGTAGTAAATATAAGCCGGCCTTTCAGTGGACAATTAAGATCTTACAGTTATAATGGGTCCGTATAAAATGAATGACCTACGCCTAGATCAACTTCCAAATGTGTCCGCAGTAAACCAGTGTTATTTTCCAGACTGAACTAAATACAGGGTGAGGCAATGGGGATACGTCCTGATATGTACTTTTCCTAAAAAAAAAAAAAGTAATGACTGGTTATTGTTTTCTCCTAAAATTCCTACCTTTTCCTGAATATAAAATTAACATTAAGAAGTTGATAAGGTCACTCTAACTTGTCAGACTCATTATCAATCAAAGGATGGCACCCATACTGCCAATCAGGCCTTTCCCCCCTCTTGTCGCTGCAGACTGTGGCACATCATGAATATCCCACTGGAGACAAGCAAAAGATGCATAAAACATTTGACTATGACCCCATTTGGTAAAATGTTGAGCGCCAATACTGGGAATGGACTCTGGCTAACGATGACGAAACTGATTACTATCATTCAGAGATCAATGTAAGCTCCCACGAGGTGCTCTGAAATGAACTTTCACCCGTAAGGAGGAGTGAAATTCTCCTTTATTTCCACTGCTCCAGAGCACAGTTCTGAACCATCTGTCGTAGAAAAGATAGAGACATTCGGAGTTTTGACAGGAGAAAGAGATAAAGGTCACATTATACGCTCTCAAGAACTCAGACAACACTATGGGAAACCTTTTTGTGATAGACGATAGGAAGCAAATTTCGATGAAAGATAATTATATTCTATGAAAGATATGAGAACGCCCGAAAAAAAGCAGAAAATGACACAAAAGCGACGGAGAAAAAGCTAGTATATGAGAAAATGCTGTATTGAAACTGAAAGACGGATAAAGAATTCCTTTGTCATTTTTTTTTTCCTTAAACAAAGTAAACATGTTTTTCTCAAAATCGGTATATTTTGTTTTCGTTTTTTGTTTTGTTTTGTTTTGTTATGTTTTATTTTGTTACAAACCGATTCTAACAAAATCTGGCATATTCATTTTTACAAACAAGAAAATAAAACAAAAACAAAAACACACAAATAAAAAAGCAAAACACACACACATAAACACACACACACGCGCGCGCGCGCACACACACACACACACACACACACACACACAAAATGCACTTTGGTGTTCCATCATGAGCGTAAGTTTGGGAGAGAGGGTTTTTGTTGTGGAAAAAAAAAAATGGTTAAAACACAAAATTTTACTGCAAGCCCTTTCAAAAATATCTAAAAACAACAACAAAACTGTTTGCGCTTACAGGGCTTCTAATATAATGATATTTTTGACAATATGCGAAAGAACAAGACGGCAAAGTTCTAGTTTGTTGAATCTATAGTTGGGAGAGGAAATACATTTCAAAGACAGCCTTTTCAGAACAGCCAAAATTTAAGATAACGTCTTTGCATGGCAAACGTTCGAGTCATTCAATTTTTGTAAAAAAAAAAAAAAAAATTATTTATGTGTTTGTTTATTTAAAATTGTTTTCCTCCAAATAAAACATGTCAAATTCGACGGTGAAAGTTAGGATTGCTTTACTACCCCTCTCCCCTCCCCTCAACAACGGCCGCCCTTTATGTGTTACCTGTGTAGTTCACCAGGCACAGAAAAAGAAGTGAAATTTACATTTAAACTCGGAGCACAGAAGATTAAGTCAATTTAATTTCCGGTTCTATTTCTTATTTTGTTTACAGGCTTATTTTTCTGTTTTGATTGATTTTTCTTCTTTTCATTGATGAAATAACAGGACCTGTTATCCGTATCCTTTCAACAGTGGAAGGCATATTATAAGATATTCATGTACTCTTTGAACACGATTAATGATGACTAAGTCTATATAAGTTACACCAATAAAACCTGTTACCTGTAATTTATGACATTTGTTTATAGCAATATATTTTTAAATGATAAAATAACAAAATCTGCTACCTGTATGTTTATGCAGGGGACAGAAATTCGTTTGTGAGTTTTGTATGTGCCGTATGAACACATGATTAAGCCTGTTTAAATTCTATCAATATGCTCCTTTTCCGCTGAATTAACGATATCTGTTACCTGAATCCTTACATGGAGTAAAAAGGGGTTTATGGGTCCTGTATGTACGATATGAACATTTTTCTATAACAAAACACATTTTGTTTAATAATCTCCTTTTTTAAAATTATGAACTAACAGGATCTGTTATCTATGTTCTTTAATGAAATTTTTTAAAAATGTATAGTATATTCAATTTGTTTTTGAATGAACTCAGGGAATCGAAACGTTATCTATATAAAATTTGCACAAACCTGTGAACACATGAGTTAATTCTTTTAATTATTGTCAGCTTGTTTTATTTCAATGTTGTGGTCAACTATAAGAGCGTAGCGAACTATACGAGCATGTTGCATATTGCGTATGCCATAAGGAACACATGATTTATCCTACTATATTATGTCCAACAATGTTACTTATTTTTATTTCATGCAATATGAGAGTCTGCTTTGCTTAGGCCGTATGAGCTAACTCTTTCAATTTCTGACAGCATTCCGTGACATGTTGTCTGTAGGGTATAAGATTCGCATATTATATGTGTCATTTGAACTCATGATTTTGTCTATTTTATTGATCAACAACTCTCTTCCGATCAGGTATGTCAGCCTGACTTATTACTAATGTTGTGAATAGTAAAATGCTACGCAGAATCTGCCTTGTGCCGTTTCTCTTCCCTGAGAATGACCAAATAGACTGGGAAAGTGTTAATCCTGGGCTTGCAACGGTGTAAGATGCAGTGCGCAAGTCGTGTTGCTCGCTAAGACAAGGGGAATGTGCAATGCAATGTTACCTGTATCCTGGGGGGTTACAATCACACAGGTCTCCTTGCGCGTCCCCATTTTGTCGACTCTTCGTCCCCCTATCCGTTCCTCAACGGCCCCTCCCCTCTCTACTCCCAACCCTCTCCCCCCAAAACCACCCCTGGCTATCGGTACAACACACTCTTTTCTTCCCTATGGCCCTTACTCATTCCCCTAATCTTTTCTCTCCCTCTCCTTTCTCAATACAGGTTATGGTAGTTGTCTTCGAGACTTGCTCTCCGCTCCAGCCTCTTAATCATTTTTATTCCCTACCTCCACCCGCTCACTTCCCTCTATCACACTCCCCTTGTCTACCTCCACGTCCCCCTCCCTTCCCCCTCCCACTCCCCCCTATCACCACGATCCGACCTCTTTCTGTCTGGCTATTCGTCGCCTTCTCAAACCTATTCCCGAAAGAGACAATTTTGGAGGAGCTGAAGTGAAGAATAAAGGGCTGAAATGAGAAAGGAAAAAAGATAGAAAAAAGATAGAAAGAAACAAAGCAAGAGAGAGAAAAAAATGTTCCGCTTTGCATGTTTGTCTGCCACTTTACAACGCTTTGTAATTTTCTCGCCTTTTCTCGGCTCCTCCCCCAAACCTTTATTCTCCTCCCCCCCCGCCCCTTTTATTATTTTTTTTTTCGCTCATGACACAACAACGACTTGTATTTTGTCGTCACAGCCTATAATGGTGAGGTATGTATGAATGTATGTATGTATGTATGTATGTATGTATGTATGTATGTATGTATGTATGTAGGCTTATGTATGTATGTATGTATGTATGTATGTATGTATGTATGTATGTATGTATGTATGTATGTATGTATGTATGTA
>JBCAUA010636092.1:0-22230 GCA_038406235.1 Peronia verruculata
ACACACGCACACTCAGGCCCTGTTTTCAAAAATTTCTTTGTAATGGAAAGAATGTCTTCTGTCATGTTTTTTCATACCCACGAACAACTGAAGCCGTTTTCACCTGATTCCCATCCTCCCTTCAGAAACTAATAATAATAAAATATCAATGAAACATGCCCCCTCTCTTTCATCTTATTTTTGTACTACAAACAACAGAAACACGTCTGCCCCTAGCCTAACTCGAATCATTGTCATTTTTTTTTCCTGACATTATAAACATGTCACCGTTCCCCTTTCTTTTCTCCAGTACGAGGTCCTTGCCACTAGGTGGTTAAAATAGTCTCAGTGCTTTATTTCTACTAGGTGGTCTTAATATTGTAACTGAATGCTCCAGAGTACCTGAATTATCTCACCCTATTTCTTAACTCTAGCCCCAATTCCAACCCATTCCTAGCCCTTTTCATAAAATCATATTCCTTTTGATGTCACTAGCTCTGGTGTTGAAATTCTCCGCGCTAGAAACCTAGAATCTAGATTTGGAATATACAAACTCTAATCCCATGCCCCGAACTAAAACAAAGGATGAAATTTGTCTGGTCGAAAAGGAAAACCTGGTGGCACCTGGGTCTATCTTTGCTACCTACTGACTACCCCCCCCCCCCGCCCCCCTTTTTTTTTTTTCAATCTCCATCTTCTTCCACATATTTTTTTTCTCCTAGCACTGTCATGGAAATTCTACTTTTGTCTGCACTCCTTTCTCTCATATTTTTTTGTTTGTTTGTTACGCTCTATAAATAAGGAAACCTGCCTTTTTCCTGACCCTCGCTGTCTCCTCGACATTGGTTTTTCTTGGGAATGGAAACATTTCTTTCCATCTTTCACACATTGTTTATTCTCTCTACAAACAGAGTAAAAATGTCTTTTCCTCTCTGCCTACAGCTCTCCCTTGCACACACACTCACACACACGCACGCAAGCACACACACACACAACACACGCATGCACGCACACACACACACACGCACGCACGCACGCGCGCACACACACACACTTTAAAAACCCTCTACAGTTTCCTCACAATGGAAACCTGTTATCTACACTCTCCGTTCCGGCCCACACATGTGTTTTACATTCTCTAAACAAAATAATAAACAAAACAGTGGTCACATTACCATGGTCAGTTGCTATCGAGAAAACAAGGTTGACGAGCTTTCAAGAAGCATTTACAACCTTTCAGGAGGCTTTCTGCCCGCTAGACACATATTTATCTGTCATTTGCACGGCACTGGGAACTTGACACGTAATTCGCCACGTGCTGAGACTAGAGCTATGCTGATGAGTGGCAATATATGGTGATAAACAGAAATTGAGATAAATAGAAATGAAATAAACAGAACATGGAGTCCCTGCCCAGTTTCCGGTCTCGTACTGAGCGCAAAATTCATTCCTGCCATGGGGATAGCCAGATGGATGGATGGCGGGATGAATGGATGAATCGACAGAGGATGGACGGATGGATGGATGGATGTATAGATAAATGGCTGGATGGATGGATGAATGGATGGATGGATGGATGGATGATAGATGGATGGATTTTAAATGGATGGACACATGGAATGATACATGGATCTATGAATCGTTCGGTAGTTGAGAAATGCCATTAATGGTTCTTGTATAAATATTAATTTGCACTAGGAAACTGTCTGCATTCTCGCCCTTGATCCAATGGACACAGGTAGACCTCTTCGGATATTCTAAACATAGACGAAGGCAGAGGCAGCCGATCAAGAACAAAGCATAAACAAATGAGAACTTAACCCTCTGCAGGTGAACTTAACGCTTGTGTGTGCACTAGTGAACATCCTAAAGACAGGATGAGAACGGCTCTTTCATTCATTAGTCTGTTTATATAATCTGAAGCAAATATCTTGTTCTTTTCTTCTTCTTCATTTTTTTTTTTAATCTATCACTTTTTCCATTAGTGCCACCGTGAATTTTAAGTTGAAAACTCGCTGGTTTTCTCAACACATTTCAATCAGGCTTGATTCTGGCAGTTTATATCAATGATTATTATACTTCCCTTTAATAGTTACAAGTCGATCTATTTATGGGCATATTAGATTGCATAATGCCGATTTAGTTCATTTCTAATGCAGCAGCTTGTGTAAATGGGGCTCGTATGGTTGCGTTTTGTATGAAGCAATGTGAAGTAGAGCCAGGATAAAACAGTTGGATTTGAAATAACTGTTTTACCATGAATGCACTGCTGTAGTTGCGCTGAACGATTAAGCTATACAATAAATAAGTATAGTCCGTGTCTCAAACAACCCACTCAAGTCAGCCTGAGTACTTTTTTCACCAGAGATTATAAAATAATATCAAATTATTGTAAACAAAAGTTTTTTTCGTGCGATCTTTGCAGCTTTTTTGTTTCTGGATTTCTGTTCGACAGTTTGACTCAAGATAGTGTCACAGTTTATACTTTTAGCTCACCTTGAAAGGGACGGGGGGGGGGGGGGGTGTGGCGAAATCCAAAATGTTTGGGCTCACGCGGAACGATTGCAACACCAGTGGCATGCATTAAAAACGGTTACATTGAATCATGCCTGTTGATCGCATGAGTAACTCGCCAGTCAGGTATACTGTAGGGCATAGTGGTACTAATAGTTCTACTAGTGTGTCTATGACTCAGGGTAGAACTCTTTCTCCTACATTCATGAACTGAAGTCCAGTATGATGAACAAAAAAAGTAAATTATAGTGGCGATATCAAAGAGCGATAGCATCTCTTCACAATCTGTATCAGAGAATTAGCTATAAAGCGTTAACAGCTAGTATAGAACATTGTCCTCAAAAAGTAGTAATGTATACAAGGCAGCAAGGCCTGAGGTGATAATGATTTAAACAGGTTGTTGCTCGTAACGATTACAGTTTAGTTCGTTACAAGTAACAAAATAATGAGAGATCGTTTCACAGATTGTCTGCCCCTTCCGAAAGAGAGACTTGTGTAAAGGGAGATCGTTTCGATCAGACTTTTACTTCCCTTTGCCAGACAAAAGATGTGTTGAACAAGCAGCGTAAAGAGGAAAATATCCTTATATATCTTGTCATTCGAAAGACTGGTTGCCAAAAAAATTGATAGAATTATAACAATAAGAAGAAAACATTCTTTTGACATTAAATTTTTTCTGGAATTTTTCATGGTGTTCAAACAAAGGACATAGAAGTGATTTTTTTCTTCTTTACACTGCTTATTCAATCCCTCTTATATCTGGTAAAGGGAAGTAATAGGACTGAGCACAATGATCTCCCATTGTAAAGAGCATTTTAAGAGAAATCCCAGGTTGGGACCGGGGATTCTTGGCGATGCTAATTTAGTTTAGTTTGATACATGTATCAATTTGTGAATGATATTAAGACATTAAAGGAAAAAAAAAAATCTTCAGCATAACTTTTATAAAAGACAGCACCTTGTAACACAAGCGATTGCTATCGGTAAAGTATGAAAGATAAGAATTTGTCTGCAATGAGTACTTGTTTGTGATACTCCTTTATGCTGTTTATGAAGGGTGAGAGCCAAAACGCACTTGTTGTTCGCGAAATGGTGTATGTATGTGTGTACCTATATGCGTTTGCGTTGGCGCGCACTCTTACGTGGTATCCGAGGAATGTACGTGAGTGCGCTCTTGGTGCCTCTTAAACTACTTTTTTTTCAGTCTTTGTTTATGCGCTATTTAACCCTAACTTTGGCCTACATATCGAAATACCTGTTACACCTTTAGGTATGCACCCATGATGTTATCTACGTCTAGGAAGTGTTAAAAAAAAA
This sequence comes from Peronia verruculata, assembly GCA_038406235.1. Classification (NCBI taxonomy): domain Eukaryota; kingdom Metazoa; phylum Mollusca; class Gastropoda; order Systellommatophora; family Onchidiidae; genus Peronia; species Peronia verruculata. The sequence continues at coordinate 3,811 of JBCAUA010636092.1, forward strand.
AAAAAGGAGGAAAAAAAAAAGTACAGAAAAGATCAGAGAATATGCATGCATATTATGGCCATGTGACAAGAAAAAAGAAAAAATAAACAGAGAGAGAGAGAGAGAGAGAGAGAGAGAAAGAGAGAGAGAGAGAAAACAAAACAAAAACATCGAAAACACACAACAATAACACGCCAAGTCTTCCTTAAAGAAAGCTTTTTGATATTCACTTGCATACATATGGAATTGAAAACTTCCCATATTCACTAGACTGACAATTGTGTTAGGTACGACTGCTTTCTAGCCGATCTAAATTTAACCCTTTCTATACCATTGACGTAAAACGTAATACTTTTTGGAAACAATTTCAAAATCTTTGGCATGGCCAGTGAAACTCTCATGCAGTCAGAATCTATCAATAAAACCATCTCATCCAGTTTTAACCCTTTATACACATGTTTATATCATAATGATTTTAAGAAATCACTTAAAATTCTTACGCATGGATAATACAACTTTGTTTTTACCTTAAAGCAGAATATATTCAGATACATACCAGTGGCTATATCAAAGTCCAGCTATCGCAAGATAGAAAGGCCAACTAGTTTTAATACTAGGCAGGAAGACAACAAAGAAACACACAAGTGTACCGGCTGTGAAAAGAATTGTCAACAGTAATGAAAGGATTCGCCAGAAAGAAAAAAAAAATGGATATGCGAATATGCTGTTGGTAAAAATCATTCTAGAAGATCTGAGTAAGATCACAGAATAGAACTCAGGTTGGAAAGCACAGGATGAGAATGTCCACTCACTGTAACCCTTAGAAGACGACCATGAGCAGGATAAAACTGCAATAAGAGGTTAATTCACGAGAATAAAAATGAACTGGGCGTCAGTGGGATGAAACTTAAGTTCTGAGAATATTCAGAATGAGTCTAATGGTGAGGCTTTTTACAAGAGATAAATGCCTTAAAATATTAACCCTTAATGAACAGTAAGATGAGTTGGCAGACCGTGACAGGGTTAACTCTGGTAACCAAGAAATCCGTCCAGTTCAAAACTGGAGAAAAATGTTAAGAGCATACCTGAAAGAACTGAGAGCAGTCAAGACTGTAGGGCAAAACCTATGAGATTCTACCTAACAGTCTCACCAGGTAATAGAGTGTTAACTCAAGCAGATCACGGCCTTGAACGTTCAACGGATTGTTTCTGCTAGGTGTCTGATCTCTTTTCCCTGGTGTATAATGATTATTCCGACCTCAGTTATTTACCCCTTGTGTCTGTGGTTGCTGTAGTTGGTGATGATGGTGGTGGTGAAGTTTCTGCTGTTGCCATTGTTACTGGTGTTGTCAAATTATTTGTTGTAATTGTTTGTGTTGCTATCACGTTTGTTATCGTTGTCGTTGGTCTTGTTGTTGCTGTTATTATAGTGGTCCTGTTATTGCTGCTAGTCTTTGTTGTTGCTGCAGTTATCGTTTCCGCTGTCTCTGTTTTTGTTTTTGTCTTTATTCGTTTGTTTTTGCACAAGTGCTACCATTTCCTTGTTATTGTTATTTGCTGCTGTTACAGTTTGTTTGTTCGTTTGTTAGCCTTGCTTGGTTATAATTACTGATATAGTTTCCATTGTTTCATGATTGCTGTTGTTTGATAACGACTTTGGCACGAGCTCTCAGTGTTGAGTAGATGTAGTCGGGACTTATAAGTGGCAATCAGGTGGTGGATGTGGACGAGACTCGCACAATAGCGGAGAAACGAAAACAAGAGCCCTCTAAGTCGAATAGTAACACAGAATTTAATCCAGGTGGTCGGCTATAATTATTACACAGTATATACAATAGAATACAGGCGCAGAACACGCATAGGCAGCTACTATCTAACGCTAGTACACTCGTACTCTGGACACCTCCCTCTCACTGTCTGGGCTCTGTTTTTATACACACATCAGCCATCGAGAAGCTTCCTTCTAGTGCTTTCTCGGCACGACTGGTGTGTCACGCATGCAAGGTCAGGCCGGGAACTGCCCAGACTCTACGAGTTACACACTGGAATGTACTCGATCTCTCCTGACCCCACGCAATAAATAGCTACATGAATATGCATATGACCTCTCGTGTGCGCACTGCACAACATGATTCGTTACAGACTTGTTAAATGTTGTGTAGTTGTTGCTATTACTGCCGTTGCTGCTGCTGTTGCTGTTGCTACTGCAGTTGGTCGAACGTCAGAATGCAAAGGGTGGTCAAGAATTTATTGGCTGGGGAGGGGGAGGGGGGAGGAACGGAAGAATTGTGATGGGGGTATAAATTATCAAGAATCCAAGAATAATTCAGTTTCAGAAAGTATCTGGTTTCACCAGGGGCACGATAATGGAAAAATGGTAAGGATTTCTTCAAGTTGTCAAAAATAAAATATCTTAATTCCAGAAAACATAAGGATTTTTTATTTATTTATTTATTTATTTATTTATTATTATTATTATATTTCTATATTTTTACATTTTATAGTGTCAGTAGTTTGCCATGGCCAACAGAATATTATTATTATTATTATTATTTTAATTTCTTTCATTATTACCCGACGAAGGGCCAAGCGGGCTCGAAACGTTGGCCAGCGATATTAATTTTACTTTATTATTACCAAGGTCTTCATATTGTTTTTCTACTTTCTCGATGTTCTTGATTAGTTGTCGGTAAACAGATTTTTTTTTTTGGGGGGGGGGGGGTAAAATGATGGTGATGGTGATGATGATGATTATGGTGAAAAGTCAACTAGGTTAAAAAATTGGCTAGCTGATATCAACGTATTCTATTTCTAGTGTATCAACTTCTATATACATGTACTATGATTTCCTTCTTTTGGTGTGTTTCATTAGTTGCCCGTGAACAGTCGTCTTATATCTTAAGACATTTTTATAATATGATGCTGAAAAAGTAGTGATAGACGAATCTCTCTCAAAGCATCAAAAGGTTTAAAGTTAAAAAAGAAAAAAAAAGGTTAATTCATCCACATTTTCCCAGCCTCCATCCTTTCTCATAAAGAACCCGGACCGGGAGGAATTGGGCCCACTTCCTGATTTTGTCTATGTCATGTTTAGAGTACGCGGGGATGATTGCTTGAACTAATTCAATCGAGTAGCTCTGACCTCCAGTGAGCGATGGGGTCATTATTTCGGTAAGAATTTGATTACGGATGTCTCGGTACTCAGAGGGAGAGAGACAGAGGGTCGGACGAAAGAGTCAAGATTAGGAAGAAACTGAGTAAAATGTGGGCATTACGTTGCAGGATTTAAGGGGCTGGTTAGAAGGTTGGAAAGAGCGAAAAAGGTACAGAAAAAAAAAAAAAAAACCCCGTTGAGAACAGCATAGCAAAAATTTGAAAGATAATTAAAAAAAAAAAAGGAGAAAGAGAGACAGAGAGAGAGAGGGAGAAAGAGAGCAAAGGTCGTTGGGGGGGGGGGGCGGTGACAAAAGGAGAAAAGGCGGAGGAAAAGAAAGCGAAAAGTCTTGAAGAGATAAAAAAAAAGACGAGAGAAAAGTGTCAGGGATAAAAGTGAAAGAAAGAAAAGAAAAGAAAAAACAGCAACTGAAGAGAAAGACAGATGAGAGAGAGAAGGGAAGGATAAAAAGTTAAAGAGAAAAGGCAGAGGTGGGGGGGGGGGCAAAGCAGAGGAAGAGATAAGGATTGAAGATGAGAAAGAGGATAAGAGAAAGTAAGAAAGTAAAATAGAGAGGGAGTGAGAGAGTGTATGTCCCGGAGGAGAAATGGACAACGCTGAAGGAGAGAAAGAAAGGTTAAGAGAAAGACAGACGAATAAAAAAGAAAGAGGAAAAGCATTAAGGAGGGGATCTAGAAAGAGACAGAAAGATAAAGAGAGAAAGAGAAATCAGGAAGATGATAAAGACAGCACGAAAGAGAGAAGGGAGGGGATAGAAAGTGAGAGAGGGGGAATCAAACGTGAGAGACAAAAAAAGAAAAAGGAAGGTAAGAGAGAAACAGAGAGACAAAGAGTGAGAGAGAAAGACAAGAGCTAGAGGGAGGAGGACAGAGAGAGAGAGAGGCACAGACAGAGAGAGAGAGAGAGAGAGAGAGAATGTGTGTACACATGTAGACTGGGCGGAATGGGTGAAAGAATGGCTGTCAAACAGCGATTTAGAACAAAGGGCGGAACACAGTGATTAATGACATCTTGATAGCCCCCAGATTTATTGATCTCATTGCGGCAGCTCGATTCATCTCACAGGGTCTTTTTCTGGATGTTACGTCTTCGCCTGTCGGATGCAAAACCTCAAGACAGCGCTATGGCACATTTATCTTCTTATTTTCTTCGTTACTTCCACATTTCTTTTCCCTGCCAGCAATTGTTTCAAGCGTTATTTATTTCTCTGATCGCCCGCTTAGATTTTTTATCTCTTGCAGATCACTGAGAAGAGCAAAAGAAGTACAGATGGATAGATGGACGGATAATATCCGGGACTGGGAAAAAAAAAAGTTCTTTTTCCAAAAGTTTTTTTTAGGCCTAGAGAAATAGGCCAAGGCCTACAACCGCAACGGCTGGAGAATACGTGCATTGCTCGTCAAAAAGCCCGCGTCCCGCTGACTTCAGACCGAGTGCAGGACTAAGAAAAATAAGAAGAAAAAGATAAATAAATCCATTTTTTTTTTTTTTACCGACAGTGTGCTTATTTGTCTGTTTTATTAAGAAAAATCGTGATTTTATGAGAGGTGAAATTTTCAGTGTTTTAAATGCTTGTTTGTTTTTGGAGGATATAGATATTAAATGTAGATCTTATCATACGTGAGAAGCATTTCCTCCATGTATTTTTTTTTTTTTTATCTCCCGGCTTGAATTATATTTGTTTTCGTTGTTATCCAGGCTTTCAGGCTTCTTCGATTCCCGAGTAGTTTGTGTAATAAATCAAATAGGGGAAGCTGAACACAGATCTGGACACTGCTATTGATTAGCTTGGTCAAGAGGCATTAAATCTTAGGGTCTATTTGCCTGGATCGTAGGAGAGAAGTCTGGTCAGTTACAATCAAAGGCAAGAACAGCCGTGTAATTTATAAGCTGTTGTGCTCGAGACACTGTTTAAATGCTGATAACAATCATGAATGTGTGGAGTAGAAGTGGAGAGGTCGAGGGATCGGGAGCATCTGAGAAAGATGTTTTGTATTTATTGTCAGTTGTGGAATAAAGTGTAACATGGTTTTGACAGTTCATTGACTATAATGTCATGTTAGCAGTGTTTTATAGCTGTAATTAAAAGATATCTCTCGTTTTGAATCAGCGTCAGTGTAGATGGCACTGTCTCTGTGCGATAATAGATTTACTCCTGCCAAGCAAAAGACTGGAAACCCCCGCCTAATTTTAATATGGGGATACAAAAACTCGAAACTGTTCATTACAACTGACATTGAAAAACACATTTTTAGAAAAATCATAACAAATGCACGGGCCAGGTGACAGTTGTTCTCGGATCTAATAGTGGAGTCGTAACAAACATCGGTATGTGTTCTAATTTTAACAGGGGGTACAAACATTCCGCCCGGGCATTCTCACGTTTTTGCATAGTCGAATGTGAGCTATTGGCAGACTGAGATGCTGCAACCTAAAGTCAGTGGTCTGCCAGATAGGCAATATTACATCATCCGTCTGACGGAAGGGCATATCACTGTATCTCTGTTTGGTATCCACACGAAAGGACTTACATAACAAGACACGATTTCGTGAAAATCAAACAGAGCTATCGACGCGCCGCTTTGTGAGAACGTAATTCTCGCATTTAGAAGGTGGTCTCAGGTGAAGAAAAGCTGAAATGTTACATACGTCCCCTTCCGAGACAGGCGACAGTTTGTTCTGATCTGACGGTTGAAAGACAGCGTCAATTTGAAATCATGCATTATTATGAACACCCGTAGCGGCCGGGGTTTACGTTGTTCCTTCATACAGGCGGTGAAAGACCGCCATGGGTGGGATGTTTCCTATGGAAAGCCATCCTCGGCATTTCAGGGGTACAGGTCTTCTCTCCTTGCTCCTGTCTTCTGTCCCGCTCTCTTTCATCTCTTCTTCTTGACTTGTAAACGTATCTTACGGGTGTTTTGGTACAATATAGCCATGATCGTTGTGATATGCCATTAAACACCAACACAAACAAACTAAACATCATCTTTATGAAACTGCTGTAACATTATGAGCACTGACTCACCGGCTGACTCATCCAGAACTCCATAGCCGCAAACTTAATGTCACAGTGAAGATAATATTCCTTGTTTAATAAGTTAACATAGAAAAAAATCGATCTTAATAAAATTTTACTCTCATAAACTGGCGACCTTAGTGATGTCTGCCCTGGGAAACAGCTATCATAAAATCATTGAAACAGTGAGAGAGCAAATTCATTATTCATGGTGCAAGTACAGTTTCAGAGGCAGTCATCCTAAAGAAACTATTACAATATTTGAGCACTGTCATACCAGGATCACTTGTAACCGTAAAACTCACAAAATCAACTCCTCGAAACAAAGACCTCAGTGACCATTATCTAGAAAAAAAAATAATAATAACAATAAAAAACTGCATTATATAATAGACCGTCCTAGAGGCAATGAACCTTACAAAAATAATTGTAACACAATTCTCTCAAACAGGTGTTCGATACATAATACGTCATTCTCTTGGAAATGTGTCTTTTTGCCCTCTCATGGCGACCAAGTCTGTAAGCATGGGTTGTCCCGGATCCCACAGCGACCTCCCAATGGGATAGCTGGGAAAATATCGTTTTTCTTGTCGCTGAAGGAATCACTTAACATTTGTCTGCGTTAGAGAGCAAACAGCGAATCAGAATGTACCTCATCGTGAAATTATTTGGACATAGAGATTATAAAAACTGACAAATTATACAGATGACACTCTCTGAGAATGTCAGTAGTATCTGGTTGAAGTGTCTTAACATCTTTTTCACTCATTCAGATTCGGTTAGGTTTTTCATCTTTGGCAAGGAGAGGATTTAAAAGCGACTCTGTAACACTAGATATGCGAAACATGTGAGAACTTTTTTATGTTGTTACTGCCGAGCAACATTCTCACAGTTTATTTTCAGATCATGCACTGCTGCTGGGCATTGGCGATCTTAGCTCGTCACTGTTTGTATTTCTTTTGTTAGAACAATCATTTTTTACCGTTATTATGTTAGTCCAACATCGCCTGGAGTTTAAGTAGCAGGACAGATATCTTCCGCTTTGGCATTTACTGCTATGAAAGGAACGCTCTTTGCACCTTAAGGGGACCTACTTGATAATTCTTCTTTAATCGAATCAGCTTTCCTTGGCTAGAATAATAATAATGTGATTATAGTGATATATTCAAACGTTCATTTTCTACGTAGGTCCACTAAAAGAGAGTTGTTTACCACGTATGATTTGGCTGTCCATGTCCATTTAGTGGGAAGTTGTGATGTTGATGTTATAATATTATATGATACTGTCTGTGGTTGCTTATGTCTATGTCTTAACTCCGTAACTAGTATAATGTTTGTATCACTGCCTGAAATGGTCTGAATTTATGAAGTTGTCACATTCACACTGAGCCTTTGTGTTGGCTTGTGCTTAAATGAATGCGGATCATCAAATTACGAAACACAACAAGGACATTTTTCCATTCTCATTTTAAGACCTAGAGATGCTCCCCACCCTATGTTGGTCCAACATCACCGTCCGTCAGACCCGTCCTTCAACCTCAGTATCTGTTATCCAGACCTAGACAACTCAAAAGCTTCGCTAACAATGTCAAAGGACATACTAGTCAGACAGTCACGACATTACTGCCAACAGCAACAGACCGAGAGCAGTGAAGGCATTTCACTGTCGTTTCTTTCGGCATCATAACCACATGAGGCAAAGGAGCAATGGTCATGGTGATAAGCTGTTTCCAAGAATTGAGATTCTGTTTATTTCATAAATTGTATCCCCATGCTGACTCTCCAAATGTCAAACTTGTATCATCAGTAACGTACACGGAAGTAAAAACATGGCCTGTCATCACAGTGTGATTGAGATACTTTCGGGAGGCGATCAAAGCGTCTGCAAAAACTCGAAGTATAAATAGTTATTGAATTCATAGAACATCAAAGAATTAATTGCCTCGCTCAAGCAATGATAAAGCCACCTGGAAAACCAGCGCATGATTCTCTAATGTGAAAGAAGATTTATGGACTGAGGGCAACCAAGGGAAAGAAGACTGGACGGAGTGGAAGGAGTCAGCACTGAGAAGAAATCACCTGCCTGATGCCGTAGATACTCACTTCGGCACGCTCCTAGATCCTAAGGCAATTGTCTTTCTTTCAACCAACTGGGCTTCGAGCAATAGCTACATTCTTTGAATCTTTAACTACACTGCTCTTAAAGCACTCTCTGGAACATCGAATTTCAGTGAAAGCTTGTACCCTTTGAAATACAACATGTGTGTGATGCTATATAGTGAACTGAAATGGTTTTTGTGTTTCTTAAACTGGCTCAAGAAAGACAACTTCATCTCTCTCGACTCTCGACAGCATAGGAGCCAGGCCAAACAAACATACCGTATAACACTTTTAAACTGTTTCATCTGTCAATAATTTGGTGAAGACAGATCTGAGGGTTAAACGTAGTTCTCTGATTTACATGTCATCCGACATGGCACTTCTCCCTACTTAGAGTAAAATTTCAAGCGGTAACGTTCTTTGAAGCCGTCAAAGTGTTCTGGGAAACACTGGTTTTAGTAACAAGGCATCCAAAACATTATCAGCCATGCTGTGTCGGGGGATCATTAACTTCGAAGCAAAGGAGACACAGAGAAACATAGGAAACTAGATGACGTCCACTGATCTGACCCGACCTTATTATAAGCCGAGATAGCCTACTTTGGGTGGCTGAAAGGCTATGTAGAAAAAACAAACAAACAAAAACAGGGATCCAGCCATAAAGATCAGATTATAATAAGAAAGACTCCCATGTGAGGTACAGTCACCGTAGCCAACGTTTATATACTGTCCTTTTAAATGGAATGTGTGCTTGTAATATTATATGCCCGACCTCTTTCAGAATAGGGACGACATGGCTATTTGCCCTGGGAATAGCTGAATGAATTATTCAAACATCTAAGAAGTTATGATGCGAAAAAACAAAACAAAACAAAACAAAGCCAAGAGGGTAATGTCCGCTCCCATTAATTATTGATTAGCGGCGCCTTAGGGACAAACAAGATCAGCAATCCATAACCAGTGACATTTATTTTCTGTTTAGATCCGTTTCTTTTCCAAGTGATAATGTCAAAACAACGATGTTCTTACAGACAAATGCTCTCCGTTACTGATCAATATAAATTAGAGGCCTGAGGTCAGATGTATTTATCTAATAAGTCTGTTCCACTGTGATCCACGTCTATACAAAGTGATAATAGAATTATGCCAAGAAAAAGGGGTGAATAGAAAATAAAACACAACGTTCAAAACCAAATTAAACGCTCTTCACTACTGATAAATTTAAATTACAGGCCTTAGAGCGAATAGGGTCATGAGTCGATAACACAGGTCAACAAAAATATTGCCACTAGGCTGATTTTAACACCTTGAGTGCCAAGCGCAATACTAAACATTTTTTTAGGTCGTAATAGTGCACCAAGTGATGAAAATTTCTGTTTTAGAGACCTTGATATTTGTATCTTATAGGGTAAACTGTTAGAATCTTCCCTAATTAAATTTCCCCTACCTGAAGTTTACAGACACAATGAACAGTCCTTATGTCTTGGCAAGGAAAGTGTTAAACTTGAAAACCGTTTCTCCTGTTACGTCACATTTTTTAGTTATAGGGCATTTTGTGTCTTAAACAGGCTTTTCATGCAATTCTGAATACTCATTTTGCTCAGCAATACCTCTAATTGTAAAATGAACATAGGAATGATGGAAGTATTAAAATAAGTAAAATAGAGTTATGAAACATGATGCAATGAACTACTGTAGGCCGGAGAATCACGTTCACTAATGCAATCAAGCTGGTGCAGGATGGTATATTGCAATGCAATGGGCGTACTATTCTATCGTTGCCACATAATGGTTGAGAGATGTCAGCTCTCTAAGCTCTGCTTGACTATAATGTTGTTTACCCTTTGATAAGACAATGCTCACTGGACTGAGGGGCTGTGTAAATCATCCTGAAAATTTTTGTTGTGTATGTGGAAAATTTACTCCACTGGATCAGCACAAAAAGCTGACAAATAAAGTGAAACTTGCAGGCAGACATACATATTTTTTAAAAAAACTTTTTTTTTTTTTTTTGCACTAGTTTGGGTATGCTCATGTCCCAGATGAATGGAAACTTTTTATAGATTCAAGCAAGGCACGTTTAAAAGCTGTGCTGTTTCACAATGGCAACGTTTCACAACAGCCCCCTGTGCCGTTGGCCCCTGCAGTGGTTTACAGTTAAACATGAATCAATGGATCTTTTTCTTCGAGTGTGCCAGTGGGCAAAACAGAACTGCAACATTTATGGTGATCTCAAAACAGTATCTTTTATAAAGTTCTTGGACTGCAGATGAGATATACCAAAACATAATGTGTTTTCCTTGTGCCTTTGGAATATTAGTGATGATGCCAGTCATTACATTAGAAAACAGTGGCCAGAAAGGAGTGATAATGTGAAAATGTAAAATGATCAGCGTATGAAGGAGACGTGAGGAGGGGTAATAATAATATTGATCTAGATATCTCTTGGTCGACATCTGTCGATGCTTAACCAAGTCCTTACTGGGAGAGCATTATAATCCAGGGACAGAACCAGAAAAATGCAAGTGTACAAGTTCAAATCTTACATGCACACGATAATGAAACCCCGCCCTTCACGGAACGCTTTGAGCTAGCAATGTTGCCGCACAAATAGCTTTGAGCTAGCAATGTTGCCGCACAAATAGCTTTGAGCTGGCAATGTTGCCCCACTAATAGCTTTGAGCTAGTAATCTTGTCCCATTCATAGCTTTGAGCTAGCAATGTTGCCCCTCTAATAGCTTTGAGCTAGCAATGTTGCCCCACTAACAGCTCTGGGCTAGCAATGTTGCCCCACTATTAATGGCATGCGGAACCTGCAGTTCTTATGCATGACGTCAGTGAGTTATAACTTGGGTCGTACTTTATCCTCTTTGGTGCCTACAAAAAAAAAACAACAACATACTGGACCTATGATGCCTCTGCGGACAGCGCCCCCCCCCCACACACACATACCCTGGAGGAATGTTCAAAGAGCCATCCGTGAGGCACAAGGGGGTTCAAAGGGTTCTGTCCCGAGATACCGTTTTTAGCCTGGGCGGGCTGGTTCTCCGTCTTAGGGTCCAGATCCATCCTTCACCCCCACGTGATAGAGTCGGGGAGGCAGAGATGGTATGATTGCCAAATCTGGTATGCAACGACGGTGGGCCACCCTGTACCGCCAGGCGTTATTGATGGTGAAATTCCGTGCCTCTAGGTTGGGGGGAGACAGCGGCTTTGCACCAACCGCTGCAGTGTATCATGCTGAGGTTGGTGGGCCGGGGGAGCCCATTCTTGCCTTGCCAGCCTGGATACTGTTGACTGATATGCACACGGAGCTCGCCCTTGCTGCGCGTGGCCTCCGGGCTCTCGTGTTTCGAAGCGCATTGGAAGCTGCCCACCACGTCTGTCCCTCCGGAATGTAAAAAGGTGCAACCCTCCCCCCTCACCTTTATGAAAGTTGATAAAAGTTTTGAAACGTGGGACGGCTCAGCCCCAACATATGAGCCGTGTAGGCAGTGGAAGTTATCAATCTCCTAAACGTACATTAGCTACTGGTGACCAAAATATAAGAAGAATGAGTGTGGGTGCGAATGGCAAGCGGAACAAGAGAGCCCTAGCAGAAGGGGACTTAATGTTCTCCAGCTTAATATCTGTGGCCCTAGACCAAGAGTGTTCGAACTGACAAAGGTTCTACGTGATAACCATACACATGGTGCTTTATTACTAGAGACGTAGCTGGGTGGAAGTGCGCTTCCCTATAACTCAGGATACAAGTACTTCACCTGTCAGTGTGGTAAATGTCGGGGCTCATCATCCTCGTCAGACGTGACGTGATGGCTACAAGAGTGAAAGCCGCAAGCCAAACTAACATAGATATAATTATACTAATGGTAAAGATTTGGCTTGGGGGACGCTGCTTCCAGCTCAGTAATACTTACCTGGCCTCTGGAAGTGATCCACAGTTTGACCTTGGGTTACTCAGTGGCAGGTTGGTCATCTTCGGTGGTGACTTTCACGGCAGGAGTGTGTCCATAGGTTACCCCGAAAATAAAACGAACTCGGCTGGGAGATTCATGAGCGAACACCTCCTGCTTGATACCACTTTAATAAAACTGCAAAACGAAGACTCCTCCCCCCCCCCCCCCCGACCCTCCTCCATGAGGGAAACAGGAGTCTCAGCCATCCCGACCAAACATTGGTCTCTGCAGACATGGAAGGTCTGACTCAGCCGCAGATATTGGAAGAGATCCCTTGCCCACTTGTGTCCGCATCCACCATGCTTCTCACGAACGAACCACAAGCAGACGTAGCTGGAGTTATGGAACGACGAACTGGCCGAAGTACCAAGAAGAGTGCCGCTCTGCACTCCAAAGTACGACTTCACGAGCATAACCATAGATGGTTTCTATGATGCTTTGCGCAAAGCTCATTCCTCCTTCGAACATGGCTGCCTCAACACAAGTCGCACATGGAAGTATAGGGAACCGAACCGCATATAACAAGCCAACTCCTCTCCAGGAAAACCAAAAAGAACAGATAGGAGCGCCTATGCCAGGATTTTCGCCTCGACGGGGAGAGGACGAGGGCCTGAAATGTACGTAATCGATTCGTTCAAGCAGTAAAACACCATTAAAAAAAACAAAAACACAGTGACTTCGACATACAAAGCAAGAGCTGAAGCACTTTGCTGGCACATGTAAAACTAATAGGTCGGGGCTGTTGATGCTACAATGAAGAAAAGTAGAAGAACTCTAGAAAGTAACGTAACTGAAATCCCTCAAAAGTGCAGAGGTGAGTTCACCATGGCAAAGCTTGTCCAAGCTAAAAAGAAAATCTCCGGGGGAAGACAACATTAGTTGTGAAATGCTCCCCCAAGAATAGATCATGGGATGAGGGGCGGCTCCCTAAAGTTGAAAAAGAAAAGCCACCATAGTCCCAATCCATAAGAGTAGCTGCCCAACATAAGTGAAGTAGCGGAACGAATGGCCGATGTCAGACTTACGTGTTTCTTGGAGAAGAATGGTAGTCTGAGCATCATCACTTAGGCTGGCTTCCCAAATGGCAAACAGGCGATTGACCAATTAACTCGTTTCACCTCAGATGTCATTAATAGTTTTCACCAACAAAAGCATACATTGGCAGTTTTTGTAGATCTAAAAGAAGTTTATGATAGAGTGCGGCAGATGGGTCTACTGACAAAGCTCTTGAGACAAAAGGTAGCAGGGAACATGTGTCGTTGGATACGTGGCTTCCTAGCTGACCGTGCGATAAGAGCCCGAATAAAGGGATACATGTCAAAAGAGAGAACGGCTGAAGAAGGGTTGCCACAGGGATCATGCCTCAGTTGCACCCTCTTCGTAGCTTATATCTGTTATCTCTGACCTTGAACCTGCACTGAATGTACATATATCCTCGTATGCAGACGATAATAATAACGATGTGGACAGTAGGGAAATCCATCGACTGCATATGAATAAAGTGCACAGTGAATTAACCATGGTCGATTGCTACGCCAATCTTTGGAAGCTGGCCATCAATAGAGATAAAACCATGTTCCAACTCTTCACTCTTGGCTCAGCTGTTAAAAAACTCCAAATCTCCCTCAAAATAAATGGCAACCAACACAAGGAAACGAAATGTGCCATTTACCTGGGTGTAAAACTTGATTCTCAACTAACTCTGCAAAAATGCATACAAGGGCTTGAAAACAGATTGAAAATCAGGCTAAATATGGTGAAAAAGCTTGGCGGCTCTACCTGGGGGAGGGGGGGGGCACTGCCAAACTCTACGACAATTATACGTATGATACGTATGTCCATTAGCCAATTATAGCATTATAGCATACGTTTACACGCACTTGCCAGTAAAAGATCACTTCATAAGGTCGACAGAGTACAAAATAGTGCCCTCAGACTGGCTACCGGCGCTAACAGAAGCACGCCAACCGAAGCCCTCCAAGTGGCCATGAATGTGGAACATCTCGATATACGCAGAGAAAAGGCGATTCTCACTCAAAGTGGGAGGATTTACAGGCTGGAAGAACGTGACCTGGTGAGAAAGGCGATGAGGAAAAACGTGGACCGCATCAAAAAGTGGCCGTCTCTCCTCCGAGTATGAGCTTGGCGACAATGGAGCCAAAATAGTCCAAAAGATCAAATGAACGCTTTAGAGCGCAAAGATTACACAGTAAGTTTTTCAACTTCGAACCGGGCATGTGCCCGTAAAACATCACCTCAACAGATGAGACTCGGTGAAAGATCCACTAGGCTGCTTTTGCGGTAATCACTTTGAACCGATCTCCCGCACCCTCCTGGAGTGCCCACAGCTTCGCCAGATGGGCCACAAGTACATAGCCATGAATCTTACACTGCAAAACTGCCTATACGGCTCAGCTGAGACTCTGCGGAATACCGTGGCCTTTTTCCATAAAGTAATCAAGAGAAACGCTTGACCATAATGTATGATGTTACTTTTATGTATGTATATGTGTATAATATATATATTTATGAAAAAAAAAAAAAAAAGTTCCACCTCTATGCTACAGTTCCTACCCTCCCATGACAATAGAATACTGCCAAGTGCTGATCGCTCGCAATAGAGGGAATGTAACAAATAAACATACTATTACCATTATATCTTGTGGATCATAAACCTGTGTTGTCTGGTGGGCCGACTCCAAGTTGTGAATAATAAATAATAAACTGGGGGAATCATTGGTTCAGAAAGAAGCCAGCTGACAGGATGGCTACATCAGGAACCTGACCTTATCCGGTTCAGTTTATGTGAAAAATCCCATAGGAGCCATTCGCTCCTGGAAGACCATGGCTCTATTGTATTTATGCCTTTATAGCATGCCCAGAGTACATAGACCAGATCAGGCATGTAAGCAAATGCATTGCTCTTAATGTAAAATTCTGTTCTAGTCTATATGAATTATTCCTGCATGTCTGATGTGATGTTGGACACGACAAAATGGAATCAGATCCAATATTGTTCATTGAAGATACGCTAAAGACAAGTGTTTTCGCCGTCCTTAGGGAATTTTGAGTATCCACGTATTTACATTTTTACCCGTTAGTTAGAGGATCCTAGTTTTTATGTCATATCATGAATAAGGGGACAAATTACAGTGAGTTATAAACTCATAAGTACATAGAAAATTCCCCATCCCACAGCATGACTTACATGTCCTTAGTGTTACATTTAAGAAACCAGCGATGGCAAAAGGAGGGCAAAATGATTTGCTCTCTATGCCAGACTTGAGGAAAGTAAATAAATTGGTCAGACTCATTTGCCTTCATAAAGAACTTACCTCCACAGGTGACGGGGACAAAGGAACATAAAAAAAGTCGATTACATTCATTTTCACTTGCACAGGGAACTGAAATGCCATGAACACCATCAGAAATTGTGGATTCCAGAATAACTATTGCATCTTGTGAGCCGTAACACTGATGGTCGAATAAAGATATCGAAGGTATTTCTCTCTGTTCGAGAGCCCTAGGGATTATGACATGAATACTCCATGGTGACATTTTATTTTCTAACATAGTATGTGGACAGAAATGAGATTTTTTTCTTTTTTTAAATATGGAAAATGGAGGATACAGACAAAGGAAAAAAAAACAAACAAACAAACACACACACACATACAAACAAATCAAACAAAACAAAACAAACAAAGCAACAACACAAAAACAAACAAATAAACAAACACACGAACAAGAGGAGACAAAATATAAACCAGCAGATGTGACATATAAAACTTATTTATGAGAGTATAGCATTTCAGCACAAAAGCATTAAATACATTTTTTTTTTTTTTCAAAATTCAAACATAAAGACACGATCAGGTCGGTCAGCTGATATCGATCGTAAAGTTATTTTGTGCGTCAGACTGAGCTGTGAGTGCATTGTATGCAAATGAGCATTGTTCAAAGTTGTTGTATCAGATAGGACACAAAATCAGTAGTTTTTATTTTTTGTTCTGTTTTGTTTTTCTTTTCGTAAATCCAGATGAGAAATAAAACCTCTGATCTATCTAGAATGGATTATTGAAGACTATGGATCAGATGAGGATACTGAAAACATTAAAGTTATACAAAGCACATTATGAATTGTCAGACAGAATTCAATCAATCAGCTAAATCTGGCCTACCTATGAAAGGACAACTATCGACCATCGTCTTGTGTCATGTAAACACTATGCTCGAAGTAAAACTGCATGTTATATTGATTGTAGGTGCAGAATTTTGGCTAAAAGACAAATCTGCAAAAGAAAATCTGGAATTCATTTGAACATGTTTGTTTGTTTTAGGGTTAACGGCACATCAGAACGATCGCGGCTATATTGTGTCAAACACGGTAAGATACGTTTACACACCATGAAGAAGAGAGGAAAGAGATTAGAGAGAAGGACAGAAGACAGGAGCAAGGAGGCAGAGAAAAGATGTCACCCTTAGAATGTCGAGGATGGCATTCCATGGAGGACATCCCACCGATCCCGGCCTTATACCGCCTTCAGGTGGGAGCAAAGAACCCTCATGTTCATATACCCCGAGCCCTCGGGGAGAATTTGTACATGTAAACAAGGGCTGAGAGAAAAATTCGACTAGACAATTCTTTATTATGTACAATATAGAGCCAAAAAAAATATAAAAAACCCTTAAGATATAGTAAGACAAGATGAATGCAGTGTTGGATCTTAAGCGTTCACTCAGCCGACTGAAATAGATCACTCAACCGACTGAAATAGATCACTCAACCGACAGAAACAGATCACTCAACCGACTGATACAGGTCATACCATCCCATATCTAAAATCCAAACCATCGGCCAGTAATTTGATTAAGAGGAAAATATCCATCAAATGATGAGAGTAATAACCGCTTTGCTCGAGTAGAAATGTATGTCACGTAGAATCCACAATGAGAAGTGATAATTTAATGATACATTCGGCATACAAAATCAACCATTCATTTTGTTGTATACAAGAAGCTCAGGGCCATTTTCCCAGACTAATATACAGCGAGAAGCATGGAAAATCATCAAATACGAACAGAATCGATAAAAGCAGATGTTGGGCGTCCATCGAGCCGACTGAAACAGGTCAGGCTGTCGTAGAATTCCATGAGATTTGTATCTAGTACTTTAACAAGAAAACTATCAGAATGTAGATCAAGTCTTATGAAGAAAGACTCACGGATCAAACTCAAAAGTAATGAGGTTGTTAACATTATATTGATTGATAAGCCCATATTGTAAAGAGGTCGATCTGGTCAATGTGAATTTTACTATGGAAGACCATACGTATTTGAGAGCAGGCTAAAGCAAGAAAGCCCCCATTGTAGTTTATGGTCCATTTTTGGCTAGTATTGTCGGCTGATGAATTCTGCTGAGGTGGTAAATGATAAAATACGTCCTCAGATCATATTCTGCATCTCGTTAATCTCAAGCCTTCTGTCATTCTCTTCCCGTTATTTTCTGCCTTCTCCCTCTTCTTTTCCCTCTCTCTCACTCGCCCTCCTGTCCAGAGAAAGAAAATATTATATAATACAGAGAGAAAAATGAAGCATTTCTATTGTTCCAAAGCAAATCTGAGCTGATGTTTTTCAAATGTAGCACTTTTATCAGCCTGTTTTTTTCAACGTGGCTTTATGTCGTGATGAATTTCGTGACTTGAATTTGAAGAAAATCTATAATCCCGTATGGAGTCCGATGGAGTCCACAAAGTGTTAATTCTTTTGAGCGGATTTTACAACCGATAATATTCGGATATTCAGATTGAGCACGCTAGTCCTGCTAAAGATTAGGGAAATTTCTTTGTAGTTATGAGTTGCAAAATTTTTATTGTTACCCAACTGATTTACTCATGGCTGCATGAAAGAGAGAGAAAGAAAGAAAGAAAGAAAGAAGAAGAAGAAGAAGAAGAAGAAGAAGAAGAAAAAAAAGAAAAAAAAAAAAGAAAGCCGTGACGTGTTTTTGGTGTAAGATTACAGATATGAATTTAGATATTCCCATGTTAAGATTGTAAAGCTTTTTTCAACACACATTCATCAGATGTGGAGAACAAGACATGGAATAACAGCGCTGCAGGTAACGGTATGTTAAAATGAGCAATGCAACAGTAAATACAGAAATAGGTAGAGAGTGAGATGAAAGGAGATGA
>JBCAUA010636093.1:2881-15871 GCA_038406235.1 Peronia verruculata
CCCCCCCCCCCCCCCCCCACACCCAGCCCCGAACCCTAATTTCCTCGGATACGGGCGAATATGTTTCGGAGATTTCATGAGTAGGCTAAATTACTAGTTCTTGGGATGATAAGTCGGTGAAGACACCATTGCCGGTGCAAATTACCAAATCCAAAATTTTCACTCACAAAAATTCTTCTCATTAAAAACAGGGTGAGCACTGTCTTAAAACCGGGATAACACTACTTTACTACGATTAAAAGGCTTTATTCATAATATTTTTATTTTGTTTTTAAGTTGATATTTTGGTCGATTTTTTTCCTTGACCCTACCAGTCCTAAGAAAATAAGATTATCCCGCCTTTTTTTTTTTTTTAAGAGGTTGCCTGTCTTTGATGAGAATTTTTTTGTGGGTAGAAATTTGAAATTTGGAAATTTTGTCCGGACAGCGGCACGCAGCCTACTCTTCTATCAAATTTGAACTGCCACGGGTTCTTTAACGTGCGTAACATACACAAGGGACCGCTGAAATGTATTCGCCCTTATCCGAGAAGACTAGACGTCGGGCTTCCCCACCAGAGAAAGCCAGAGGACCCTTGACTTACTGAAAAATGCAGGTCTTTCGATCTTCGTGTCCCTCCATCCCTCGATGGAGGACCCGCAAGTCGGCCAGAACCCGCAACCTTACCGACGTGAGTTGTTTTCACGCTGAAGCAGACGGCAGACCACATAGCCACTGCCCCCACCCCCCTATCTTGGTCGACAATCATTACATCAGATTTAAATACGTAGTGGCAGGCCTCCATAGACTAAGCGATGTAACACCACATTCAATGCACAATGCACAATATAGTACAATGCTTTAATCTTTATTTATCTATATTGTACTGTTAATCCTTTTGATCTGTCTATTAATGGGGCAACGGTGAGGGGTAATATCCGCTTTTTCAGGTAAATACATGCACATCTAGCACTGTGAACCCGTAACTGACAGCAAGTGTTTACAAAAAGACCACAGAGCACGTTTGTGTGAGGAGCGCGAGATGTTTATGGAAATTTTAGAGTCTACTATCTATGCGTTCATACTTGAGTTCGTTTTAAAAAATGACATTTTTAACAGGCACATCCACCAGTCTTGGGCTGAATTCTATGCCTTATCGTTCACTGTGGGCAGTGTTTCCTAAAGTAAACCAAAATTTTGTCATGTTTCTAGGCCTCTGTTGTCCTATCCATCTTACTCCCTTGCATGGTATTGTCGTATATCATAAATATTATTGATATTATTGTTCATTTTTCATGATATTTTCCGGTCAGCTTTTTGCTCTTCTGTAGGACTTATCTGCTCTGTTGGTTTCTTTTTCTTCTTGTGCATGTTCGAGAAGACAAGAGAAATGGGAGCTTTAATATCAACTGGCTTTACAAAATAAATCTTGATTGAAAAAGATGTTTGAAAAGTCAGTGAAATGCTGTAGATGAACATTATATCTAGGTATTACTGTCATGTAATTTCCTACGACTTACTTGAACTTGTCCCCTTTGATTACAACAACAGATATGTTTTTATATCTGAAATATTTCATTTACAGTCATTGTCCCTGTCTGTACAGAGTTTACATATTATGCAATAATATGCATTTACTCTATTATGGTAAATCACTCATTAATCATGGAATAAAATTACTCATTATTATAGTAAATCATATGGAACCTGCTGGTACATGCACACAGCAGCATGATTTCATTATGCATTGTTTACGGTCTACAATGACATTTATTGACTGAGTCGGAGGCGGAAGGGGGGGGGGGATCGAGGAGGGGGGCCATCAGTGATCAGATAGTTTTCCTGACACCTGCAAATAACTTGCATCATACTGGAAAGTGAGATATGATTTGTCAAGATTAGATGGGGCAAGATCGTAAAAGACAAGCTGTTGATTGCACATATTATTAGATTGACCGACGATAATGCCTGTGTTGTTTAATTATGGTTCAGGCTGAAAACGCTAAAACTGCAGCCTAAATCTCAAAAGGGGGAGGGGGAGGCTGGGGGGCGGGGGTCTGAAAGCAATATTTTAATTAATTATTTCTAACTGGAGGGATCTCTTAAGGAAATAATGTGCGTATGTGAGAGAGAGTGTGTGTGTATTATGTGTGAGTGGTTATGTTAAAGAGAAGTCTAGGTAAACAAGAATGCAGATAGATAGACAGACAGACAGACATACAGACTGAAAGACAGACAAATATTAAATAAATAACAAATGGGCAAGATGGACAAGGAGACAACCCGATTGTCAGATAGAAGGATGGACAGACAGTCAAACGAATAGATAAACTGTGAGGTAAAACGGAGTAAATGTGAGCTGAATGAAGGTACAGAGAAAGGTACAATGCAATCTACAAACCAGAGTTTATGTTCAAGCGCTGTTTTTAAAAAGTCAGAGTTGTCTAAAGTCCAGGCCTGGGACGGAAAAGGACGGTAAGAGAATAGGATGACTAACAATAGACAGTGTTCATAAAACTGCATCGTCCTGACAAAACACATCTCAGGTTGATTTGACATGCAGCTTGTTCATTCACTGGACTATAACATAAAAATAGCATATTGATGCCGAAATCAGACAGGATGGCTTGACTTTGCATATAGCTCTTAACATCGACTATTGTATGGATCCTGACAATCATTGTCTCTTGTTTACCAATAGTTAACGCTTATTCTAATCACCTGCTACATTAACAAAATGCGCCTGCGCCTGACACATAATGTATCAACAGGTGGAGAGTATCAGAGTTTTGCTATCAGATGGTGTGGATATAATTCAATGTTTGTTACTCAATTTTTGGTTCATTTCCATAAACACTTCGCTCTTTGTTCAAATCAATACTGACGTGCCATTAACCTCTATGCCCGCGCATCCGTGCGAGCGATAAGGTAAAATAGATTATCGGTTTTTCACCGACGAGTATCGTATGATTGAAAATAAGGATGCTAACCCAAGAGGCTGTCGGTTTACAGAATCATCGCCATATTTATAATATGGTCGGAGATATAACTAAACTAGTAACATTTTCAAAATGTTCTTTTTCGAGTTCAGTGCCTATCAATTAAACTTGATCTCTAGAAAGCATCTTAAGATTAACTGGCTTGCTATGGTTATGGTTTTTATAAGCTTTTCAACCTCCTGTAGTGGTGGTTATCTCATCTGTCCACAACCGTGGTCAAAAAATAACATAACATTATTGTGTTATCTGATCAATCACTGTGATAGAGATTTATATTGTTATTTATCAGTGCTTTTGTGCAGTTTTCATTAGATCATTAACATATTCTCTTACCTGCCCCCAACGTCACTCTCTCTTCCCTCCCCCCCCCCCTCTCTCTCTCTCTCTCTCTCCTCCCGTCTTTCATCCAATTTTTCTTTCTTTTTTTTTTCTGAATGCCAGTATTCATTACTGATGTACTTTTTTTTTCATCTGTATTTCCCCCCGATATATTCAGCCCATGTGCCCAATTAAAGTACGTTTTTGAAAGAAGGGACAACACCTGCTAGTTAATTAACTAGCCTGAAGGACGGATTGATTAATTTGTTATTGAAGTGTCGGGTGTTTTGTTTTGTTTTTGTTTTTTTTTCTTATGATTATTCTTCAAAGTAAGTCAACAAGGAGAAAAGACGAGAACACCAACAACTGAAACATTTGTTAACACCATAAAATGTTTGTGTATGTGATATTTATTTCGCCGGTAACTTGATGTTATTAAGTATGCAAGACAAAGAAAAAAACACACAACAATAGAAAAGAAAAAGCAAGAAAAACAAGCACAATGATAGAAGGTCTGACTACATCCAAAATATGTAGACGTTTTATGCTAATCTTGTAGGTGATGATTTCTTTCATATTATAGCCAGGCTCATTGTATAAGACCAGCGCAATAAAACTTCTCTTTCTATGCATCTCCTGTAACAGGCTCTGCTCATCAGACATCGGCAGATTAAGTCACGGAAGCCACTGCGGGACAGGGGCAGAACAGCTAATCAAAGTAATTGCGAACATGACAACGAACACAGTGCAGACATCATTATAATCATCGTCATCTCCTTTATTTGTATGTCTTAAAATACAGGACGACTGTCTACTGACTACAAGTAGAATACATCTAAAAGAAGAAGAAAAAAAAAAAACTGAAGAACTCGATAATGGTAGAAATTCAACAAGCTGATATTGCTAGCCAAATTTTCAAACTTATTTGGTTCTTACTCAAGGCAATATAGAAAATCTTCATAAGCGCCATCGTCATTATGTGGTGAAAATGTCTTAACAGTCAGATAATGTCAGCCGGCAGTTAAACTCAATACTTGAATGCTAACAAACAACAAGAACAAAGTTTAAATATTATGATATTGATGAAAATCTCCTCTGGGATCTTAACTTTTCGAAACTGTTTGGTTCTTTGTAAGACAGGGTGGCCATCATCATGTTCTTTATGTACAAAACTGTCTTGAAACAGCAGAAAAAGGCTGTCATTGTTAACTAGTCTCTAGCTCAACACAGTAAGATAAACAAACAAACAAACAAACAAAAAAAAAAGATATCTGAATAACTGACAAACTGAAGAAATGACCATATTGATAGAGAGCCAAATTTTCAAAAAGGTTTGGGTCTTCACAACATTATCATCCTTAAGCTCAACATCTTGAGCATGACTTTACTATCCGTGTCCCCGAGCCATTTTCAAACTCTTGAGCAAGATTTCAAAATTCAGACCTCGGAATGAAATCAAAGGTGGAGGAGATTTTGCTGACAGAGGGGCGGGGAAGGGAAGAGGAAAATTCTGATGGTTTCCATCGTGAGCAGACTAAACATCATTGACAATCTGTCAAGCTTCTGGAAATTTCTTTACCTTTGCAATAGGGTTAAGGACCTCAGAGCTGATCTCCAGCTTTTTTTTTCTTTTTTTTTAAATTCCCGGCTTGAAATTGTTGTGCCTGATGACCTCTGTCTACTTTCTTTCTCTTTCTCTCTCTTTTTATCTCTTTGCTGCCTCACTTGATCTTTCGAGTTCTCTCTTTCTCTGTGTCTCTGTCTCGTTATGTCTGTTTCATCCCTCTCTCTTTGCTGTCTTACCCACTCGGATAGGTTACGGTTTTGTTAAGCTTTTCAACCTTCTGTCGTGGTGGTTATCTCAGCTGTGAAAAAAAAAAAAAAAATCGCACAAAAATATACGTTTACTAGCTAATATGCTCTTGTTCTCGTTTCCCACTCGCTCTGTCGTTGTATGAATGGTTT
The DNA here is from genome assembly GCA_038406235.1 of Peronia verruculata. Lineage (NCBI taxonomy): Eukaryota > Metazoa > Mollusca > Gastropoda > Systellommatophora > Onchidiidae > Peronia > Peronia verruculata. Next base: position 8,143 of record JBCAUA010636093.1, read on the forward strand.
TCCTCTTTCTGTCTGTAAATCTGCTTGCTTTCGTTTTTTGTTCTTTTTTCAATCTTTTATAAAATTTACCGTACCGTTCTCTCCATCGAACTCTCCTTCTCCATGTCTCTCCCTGTCTGTTACCCTCTCTCCTTCTCTGAAGTTTTGTCGATCTATTTGTCACTTTCAGCGACCTCTGTTTGAATTTCTCTTTTTGTTGCTTTTCGTTTCTTCACTGTATTATCCCCCTTTCTCCTCTTTTCCCATATCACATTCTCCGTCGAGCGCTACCTCTCTCCCCCTCTCTCTCTCCCTCTCCCTCTCTCTCTCTCTCTCTCCCTCCCTTTCTCGGTATTAGGTTCTCTCTCTCTTTCCCTCCGCATGTCTCTCGATGTCCATTTTTCTCTCTTCCTCTGTCTGTCTCTCTGTCTGGCTGCCTGGCTGTGTGTCTTTCTTTCTCTCTCTCTCTCTCTCTATTTGGTCATGGTTTGCATCTTGTCGTTCTTTCATTGTTCTGTATCTTTTCAATAGTTTGACGTTATGTTTTGAACTTTGTCACTCGGAATCAGAAGTTTCTGGGTTCGAATCATAACAGTGCCAGACATTTTGTCCTCTGAAAAGACAGTTTCTACACATTTCTTTACCGAACCGAGATAAAAAATGACAGCCGCCTTGTTTGTTTCTCAGAAAAGTGGGCAGGAAAATATTTGAGTATCTCCAGGGGGAGGGGTCTCACAGCCTTGATAGAATTGCCTTGGGATAAAATTAATTTCAAACTGTCAATTATATTTTTATGCTCTTGGATATTTCTTTTCCATTTTAGTTGGCTAGTAAATCATTACAGGATTCTCGATTTTTTTTTTTATATTTTATTTGATTTCTTTCTTTCTCCGCCACAGAAAATATAATGTAAATCAAACTCCTGATAGTAGGGCTGGCGTGAGTCTCAAGCTTTTGGTTAAGGGGTAGGCCAGTGCAAAAACGTTGCCCACCACCGGCTTAGAGCATGTACTTTACAGATAAGCGCTATATAAATGTCATCTATTAATTATCTTCTTTTTTTTTGCTAAAGTCTCTGTATATTTATAACGTTTGTATAACAGTCTTACATTATGCATGTCCGTCATAGAAGGGGAGAGCATTATTAGGAGTTTTACTCAGCACTTCGGTTTTGCCACTAGGAACAGGATCACATTTTTCTCAAGACTTTTAAAGCTGTATCTCTCAAAACTTGTCTCATGAAACCATATCAAATGGCACAAAGAATATTATTCAAAAGTTTTTAGGCTAGCATGGAGGGTTTCTTTTGGTAACTATGTTCACCTCTTTCTTTGTAGGTTGTTCACATTATTGGGGTAAGTAAAGTCTGTAAAGTTTAAATTTATTAGATATATATTAAAGATTTCTTTCACAAATGTTGATGAAGATGTCTTTAACTTTATTTTTGTCCCCGCTATTATTATGATGGCTGCTATTTTTTTCTTTTTTTTTTTTTTTAAACCTTAAACTGTAAGCCACAATGTTTTGTTTTCTCACCGGTACCAGTGTCTTCTTCAAAATCCTAAGATAAAAGAATATATCTTCGGCCGGCTAAAGTCTCAAATCCTCTTGCTAAAACTAATAAATGAGACGCGACAGGATGAAATCAGGCGCTCGTCAAACTGAGCTGACCAGGGAAATCAGGTGTTTCTCATAAGTGAATGAATTTTTAAGGTATTCCTTTTCTTCACCAAATCCTTCTATATCAATCTATAATGCATGTTAGAATTAATTTACTGAAATAGATCAATTAAAAGCCCCAAAATTGTAATTTGGTGGCATGGCCTAACAAAGATTAATAAGGATTTACAAAAAAGTGATCAGCCAATTTCTCAATAAATTCAGTGGCAGCAACAGGTCACCCCCTGCGTCTTTAATTGCCAATATCTCAGCATCTACTCAAGGTAGAACAATCACTTTTTCTTCACACACTGAAAGGGACATGAATAATCTTTACAGTGATGCTAATAACTCCAATCCTTATGCTCATAATTTGACGAGATCCTAATTTCAACATGTCGCATCTTATAGCCACAAGGAGTAGCTACTGGCGACAAGGAAGGCGCTGTCTAAAAGGAATAAGATATTATTTTAATTTATCAATGGCATCTACTTTCCCTGAAATCTTCTACATATGAACTGTGTCAAGGAGGTTATGGTACTGTGCAATGAACATTCGTGACTATGAATGGGAACTGGGTATAGTAACAGAAGAGAATTGTTCAACGGGAGATCGTTGTGCTCAGTCCTATTACTTCCCTTTACCAGACAAAAGAGAGATTGAACAAGCAGTGTAAAGAGGAAACAAATCACGTTTGCGCCCTTTGCTTGAAACATACACCATGCAAAATTCCAAAAGAAATTATGATGTAAAGAGAATGTTTCCTCCTTATTGTTATAATTTATCATTTATTTTTTATTTTTTGCAATCAGTTGTTCGAATAGCAAGCAGTAAACATATTTATTCCTCTTTACACTGCTTGCTCAACATATCTTTTGTCTGGCAAAGGGAAGTGAAAATCAGGTCAAAATGATCTCCCCTTACACAAGTCCTTCTTTTTGTCATCCGAAAGACTAATCGCCAAAAATTTTGATAAAATTATAACAATAAGAAGAAAACATTCACTTTACATCACATTTTTTTTTTTTTTTAAATTTCATGGCGTATGTCTCAAGAAAAGGGCGTAAAAGTGTGTTTTTTCCCCTTTTACGCTACTTGTTCAGTCCCTATATTGTCTGGTAAAGGGAAGTAATGGGACTGAGCACAACCATCTCCCATTAAATAAATTTTGTTTCATTCTCATAACTTAACGCACGGGCAGCTTCCTTTCGCCACAGCAAGACTTGGTTCGCAGGTATAAGAACAGCATCCAGTCTCACCAGAGTGCCATATTGTTCTATTCTATCAACGATATCTACTTCTTCCTCAAATCGTTAAGATAAAATTACATACTTGTATCACCCCAGTCCTGTAGATAAAATCATAATGCCCAATGAGAATCTACTCTATTAGTACAACAGTTCAATATCAGAGAAGCAGGTATTGTTTTACATATTATTGATATATGAAACGCGACACGATGAAATCAGGTGCTCGTCAAACTGAGCTGACCAGAGAAATCAGGTGTTTTTCATCAGTGAATGAATTTTTAACGTATTTCTTTTTCTTCACCGAACCCTCCTATATCAATCTAAATGCATTTTAGAGTTAAATTTACTGAATTACATCAAGCAATAGCCCCAAAATTGTAATTTAGTGGCATGGTCAAACAAAGATTAATAAGGATATACAAAATGATCGGCCATTTTCTCCATAAATTCAGCTGCAACAACAGGTCACCCCCATTGTTTTTAATTGCCAATATGTCAGCATCTACTCAAGGAAGAACAATCATTTTTTCATACACTGAAAGGGAAATGAATGATCTTTTTACAGTGGTGCCAATAACTCCATATGCTCAAAATTTGACTAGATCCTGATTTCATCATGTCGCATTTCATATTATATTCTTAAAAATATCTCTGTCTCTTCCTCGGATAATAGGTGTCATCGCCATTCTCCTGGCGCAACAAATTCTTTGTGACTATGAAAACAACGCCCGGTTTTCAAGGAACGTGGTGTTGTTGTACTCTATTGCACATATATCTACTTCTTTCACAAATCCTCAGAAAACAACGTACGGTATAGTTAGTCGTCTAGCGCAGCACTACTAAGTTAGAGACTATGAAGAACAACGCCCAGTATAAAAGGAATAGTGTACTAGAATCACACCCCCAGACCCACAAACCAGCATTAAATAGAGCTATCTCTGTCTCCAGCCAGTGAGTAGCCCAGTCTGGCTGCTAGTAGGCTACACTATGGGAATGGAGGAGACGGCGCTCTGGGGGCTGGCAGCCGGCCCGGAAATCAATATTTACACAAACGCCCACCCCAATCTGCTCACTTCTCTCGCACGCTCTGTCTCTCTTTCTCTTTCTGCCCCCACTTCGGTCCATCCATCTCTGTCTACTACTTGATCCTAGGCCTCTTGTGCGGTCGCCCTTGTCTGTCTCTGAATTTCCAACTCAATTTCTCACCCTTCCACCTACTTTCTCTCTTTCTCCTTCTCTTCTCTTCATTCCTGTCTATCTTTTAACCCGTTTATCTTTTGTCCGACTCTCTGATTTTGATCGTCTATGTTTCTTTTTTGCTCTTTTCTCCTCCATGGCTCCCAGTACGTTCTTCCTAACTTTCAACTTACGTCTCTCGCTCTCTGTCTATGTCTTCTCTCCTTCTCTTTCTCTCACTCAATCTCTGTCTATCCCTCGGTCATAATTATCTGTCCTTCCTCGATATTTCTCTTCTCTGTACCCCCCCCACCTCTTTTTTTTTTCGCTCTCTCCGTTCGCTTAGCTGTCTTTCTCTTAATAACCTTTCGCCTCATTTTCTCACTCATACATCTGTTCACCCTAGCTCTCTCTCAAGTCTTATCCTGTCTGTTTGTTTGATCGCCCCCTTACTGTCTCTGTCTCTACTGCTCTCTGAACCACTCATTTCAGTGTCTCTGTCACTGTTGCTGTCTGGACCACTCCACCCATTTCACTGTCTCTGTCTCTTGCTGTCTGAACCACTCATTTCTCTGTCTCTGTCACTGTTGCTGTCTGAACCACTCATCTCACTGTCTCTGTCTCCTGCTGTCTGAACCACTCCACTTATCTCACTGCCTCTGTCTCTTGCTGTCTGAACCACTCATCTCACTGTCTCTATCATTGTTTGCTGTCTTGACCACTCCACCCATTTCTCTGTCTCTGTCTCTTGCTATCTGAACTACTAATCTCACTGTCTCTGTCTCTCCGTGCGTGTCCTCTCACTCCCTCTTACTTTCTTCCGTCTGTCGCTCTCACTCTTTCCCTCCAGAGCGCTCTCTCTCTCTCTCTCTCTTTCTCTGTCTCCGCTTCTCTCTGTCTCTTTCTCTCTCTCTTTGGGCCCATGTCTGTTGTGCTGTCCCCCTTGTCTGTCTCTGAATTTCCAGCTCAGTTTGTCACCCTTTACGTCCTGTCGATCTCCTCATCTCCTCCGAACCATCTTATACATTGGACATTAACATTTGTTTACTTCAAAATATCAACTAATACTCATGGAAAAAAAAAGTAGATGTTAGGTGGACCCCGGGCGACGCACTGTTCATTTGTTCATTTTTCTTTACCTTCTCGGTTGTCGTAGAGACCTAGAACAACCCCTCTGGCTCAACCTGCTGGGACTCTCGACCAGCGCAAGTCCATCCTAACGCTAACATGTAGGTCCGACGAGCTAATTATAGATGGTGTGCATTGATCATTGATGATGAATAATGTCAGATGATATATATTTTTATATCCGGGGTCCAGCTATCCACTTCAAAAGTTTTCTACAATCGCATCAGTGCCAAATGAATCTTGGAGCCATCTGTACCTATGATACCTTCAAAATCAATGATGTACTGTGCACAAATGATTGGAAAAATGAGAAGTTCTTATAAAGTGAAACATTTATATTCTACAGTGTGATGTGTTTTTGTTTGTTTCTATGCTTGTTTATTTGTTTTTCTTTATTTTTTCTTTGTTTTGTATTTTCTTTTTGTTTTCTTTGTTTCTTTCTTTGTTTTATTTATATATTTATTTACTTGCCAGCTTTGTTATTCTTCCCTAGATAGCCTGAAAATATGTTACACTAGGCCTGCAAATGGCAAAGACATTGTTAACCAGAGTATTTGCCCATATGGTACTCAGTGTCATGTATGCGTAAACAATTTTAGGCTTAACTGCCAGTACAGAAATGAGGAGTCTCCAACATAAGGCCAAACACGCTGTAAGGGATCAATTAATAACAAATCGCTGGCTGTATATGGGTTAAAACTGTCACGCCATTTTCTGACAGGACGTCATCAGAGGAACTCAATGTCTCCTTTGCAGTTTTTGTAGATAAGATAAAGGTAAATTATTGTGCTGATATCTCTCTCTCCATATATATATATATTATATATATATATATAATAAAAAATAAAAAAATAAATAATATATATATATATACTTTTTTTATTTTTTAATTTCATTTCATTTTATTTTCTGTTATTTATTATTATTTTTTTGTTGTTGTTGTTGTTGTTGTTGTTGTTGTTGCTTCAATGTATAATTCATATGAATCGGCATATTGAAGTGAACGCGGTAGAGAAAACCACAGACTATCTCAAAACAACCGATACTGGAAACAATAAAAATGTGCCATTGAATCTACCTTTTTCTTTCACATTTCAATACAAAATTTTCAAATCAATCATATTCTCAAAATGAGAAAAGACACGATGGAATCCGGCTCTCGTCACAGTTTGAGCATATGGAGTTATTGATGTCACCTTAAAGATTATTCAATTCCCTTTCTATGTGTGAAAAAAAATATATGTATAAAATAATTATATATATATATTATGTTGTTCTAACCTAGGTTGAAGTCGAGATATTGGCGCGTAAAGTTGACGGGAGTGACCTTTAGCTGCGGCCACTAGAATACAACTTTTGGGGTTTTACCCAATGTATTTCAGCAAATTTGAAATGCATTTTAGATTGATAAAGAAGGGTTTGGGGAGAAAAAGAAAAGCGTGAAAACTTCATTCACTGTAGAAAAACACGTGATTTCTTCGTTTGACGAGCGCCTGATTTCATGTGTGGCGTCTCATATGTCCTTGACATGCCCTTGATTGGAAGGGAGACAAAGAAATAACTACAACAAACTGTAAGGATTTTGATTTAATTGTTCCAGAAGGAAAGTCTGCATACGTTTATTCCATCTCGAATCAATGATATTTCTCTTGTTAACCTTCTTTTGGCGTGCAGATCTGCACCAAAACAGAAGCAGTTACGGAAGCTTTCTTAGGCAAACTAAAAACCGAGTATAAGACCTTTTAATAAAATTTCATTGCATTTAAAAAAAAACAAAAAAACTCAATTGTTCAGAATTAAAATGCCCTTGCAGTGAGATGCATGTGAGAATGGCCAACATTCCAATCGTTTGTGCTAACATCAGTGTATTTATAGTTGGAAATAACTGAAAGTTCCGTTACAAGTATTAAAATTTTACATTTTGCAACAAAATTATTTTTTAGGATTGCCAATGGTATAAGGATATAAGGATATTGTATTAGTGGAGAACAAAATATGCATGGCAGTGAAGGGAAGAACGTAACAGTTGCAGAGGAACAAAATCACCAGATAGATTTTCAACACCACCATACAAATTGGACTTCTAATTCCATTGAGACTAACAGAAACTGAAACCGGAATACGAAGGAAAAAATGATGATTATTAATTTCAACAGCATGCTGCCAAATCAATTATAACTATGAAATTCAATTTTGTAGTCTCACCCTCAGAACAGAAAACTCCTTGACGACCGATTCTGCAAGCGTAGCATGCTCCAGTCGTGCTGTTACACTTGCTGTTTAAACAGTCATGGCAACTCTTGGAACAATCTGGGCCGTAATGTCCCTGGGTGCATTCTTGGAAAGGAGTATAAGAAAAAAGCCCATATCGTCGGTGTCGGATGCAACCCACTCAAGTCAATCTGGGAACTTCTTTTTTCACCAAAGAGTGCAAAAAGGCGACAAATTGCAATAAACAAGTGGTATCTATCTATCTATCTATCTATCTATCTATCTATCTATCTATCTATCTATCTATCTATCTATCTATCTATCT